>JAZAYU010000200.1:0-217359 GCA_038501625.1 Corbicula japonica
TTATGGCCGAATTTTCAGGGCTCTTGATTTCCGGAAACCGGCTATTCCGGCAGCCAAACACTGTTAAAATAGAATAAATTGACTACATTATCCCATATGAACATGCCTTTGCAAAAATCCAATAACGGTCAAATTTGCACGGTTGTTAGAGATATTTGAGGTGAGCTTATGGCCGAAATTTCAGGGCTCTTAACCGCCGGCAACCGGCTAAACCGGCAGCCAAAACATGTTAAAATAGAATATAGTTAGAATTAAATGACTACATTATGCCATATGAACGTGCCTTTGCAAAAATCCCATAACGGTCAAATTTGCACGGTTGTGAGAGATATTTGAGGTGAGCTTATGGCCGAATTTTAGGGCTCTTGACCGCCGGCAACCGGTTAAACCGGCAGCCAAACCCTGTTAAAATAGAAAATAATTAGAATAAAATGACTACATTATGCCATATGAACGTGCCTTTGCCAAAATCCAATAACGGTCAAATTTGCACGGTTGTTAGAAATATTTGAGGTGAGCTTATGCCCGAAATTTCAGGGCTCTTGACAGCCGGCAACCGGCTAAACCGGCAGCCAAACCCTGTTTAAATAGAATATAATTAGAATAAAATGACTCTATTATGCCATATGAACGTGCCTTTGGAAAACTCCAATAACGGTCAAATTTGCACGGTTGTTAGAGATATTTGTGGAGAGCTTATGGCCGAATTTTCAGGGCTCTTGATTGCCGGCAACCGGCTATTCCGGCAGCCAAACACTGTTAAAATAGAATAAAATGACTATATTATCCCATATGAACGTGAATTTGGAAAAATCCAATAACGGTCAAATTTCCACGGTTGTTAGAGATATTTGAGGTGAGCTTATGGCCGTAATTTCAGGGCTCTTGACCGCCGGCAACCGGCTAAACCGGCAGCCGAACCCTATTAAAATAGATTACTATTAGAATAAAATGACTACATTATGCCATATGCACGTGCCTTTGCAAAAATCCAATAACGGTCAAATTTGCACGGTTGTAAGAGATATTTGAGGTGAGCTTATGGCCGAAATTTCAGGGCTCTCGACCGCCGGCAACCGGCTAAACCGGCAGCCAAACCCTGTTAAAATAGAATATAATTATAATAAAATGACTGCATTATGCCATATGAACGTGCCTTTGCAAAAAAACCATTAACGGTCGAATTTGCACGGATGTTAGAGATATTTGAGGTGAGCTTATGGCCGAAATTTCAGGGCTCTTCACCGCCGGCAACCGGCTAAACCGGCATCCAAACCCTTTTAAAATAGAATATAATTAGAATAAAATGACTACATTATGCCATATGAACGTGCCTTTGCAAAAATCCAATAACGGTCAAATTTGCACGGTTGTTAGAGACATTTGAGGTGAGCTTATGGCCGAAATTTCAGGGCTCTTGACCGCCGGCAACCGGCGAAACCGGCAGCCAAACCCTGTTAATATAGAATATAATTAGAATTAAATGACTACATTATGCCATATGAACGTGCCTTTGTAAAAATCCAATAACGGTCAAATTTGCACGGTTGTTAGAGATATTTGAGGTGAGCTTATGGCCGAAATTTCAGGGCTCTTGACAGCCGGCAACCGGCTAAACCGGCAGCCAAACCCTGTTAAAATAGAATATAATTAGAATAAAATGACTATATTATGCCATATGAACGTGCCTTTGCAAAAATCCAATAACGGTCAAATTTGCACGGTTGTAAGAGATATTTGAGGTAAGCTTATGGCCGATATTTCAGGGCTCTTGACCGCCGGCAACAGGCTAAACCGGCAGCCAAACCCTGTTGAAACAGAATATAATAAGAATAAAATGACTACATTATGCCATATAAACGTGCCTTTGCAAAAATCCAATAAAAGTCAAATTTGCACGGTTGTTAGAGATATTTGAGGTGACATTTTGGCCGAAATTTCATGGCTCTTGACCGCCGGCAACCGGCTAAACCGGCAGCCAAACCCTGTTAAAATAGATTATAATTAGAATAAAATGACTACATTATGCCATATGAACGTGCCTTTGCAAAAAAAAAATTAACGGTCAAATTTGCAAGGATGTTAGAGATATTTGAGGTGAGCTTATGGCCGAAATATCAGGGCTCTTGACAGCCGGCAACCGGCTAAACCGGCATCCAAACACTGTTAAAATAGAATATAATTAGAATAAAATGACTACATTATGCCATATGAACGTGCCTTTGCAAAATTCCAATAACGGTCAAATTTGCACGGTTGTTAGAGATATTTGAGGTGAGCTTATGGCCGAAATTTCAGGGCTCTTGACAGCCGGCAACCGGCTAAACCGGCAGCCAAACCAGTTAAAAAAGAATATAATTAGAATAAAATGACTACATTATGCCATATGAACGTGCCTTGCAAAAATAGAATAACGGTCAAATTTGCACGGTTGATAGAGATATTTGAGGTGAGCTATTGACCGAAATTTCAGGGCTCTTGACCGCCGGCAACCGGCTAAACCGGCAGTCAAACCCTGTTAAAATAGAATATAATTAGAATAAAATGACTATATTATGCGATATGAACGTACCTTTGCAAAAGTCCAATAACGGTCAAATTTGCACGATTGTTAGAGATATTTGTGGTGAGCTTATGGCCGAAATTTCAGGGCTATTGACCGCCGGCAACAGGCTAAACCGGCAGCCAAACCCTGTTAAAAAAGAATATAATTAGAATAAAATGACAATATTATGCCATATGAACGAGCCTTTGGAAAAATCCAATAACGGTCAAATTTGCACGATTGTTAGAGATATTTGAGGTGAGCTCAAGGCCGAAATTTCAGGGCTCTTGACCGCCGGCAACCTGTTAAACCGGCAGCCGAACCCTGTTAAAATAAAATATAATTAGAGTAAAATGACTTTATTATGCCATATGAACGTGCCTTTGCAAAAACCCAATAACGGTCAAATTTGCACGGTTGTTAGAGATATTTGAGGCGAGCTTATTGCCGAAATTTCAGGGCTCTTAACCGCCGGCAACCGGCTAAACCGGCAACCACACCCTGTTAAAATAGAATATAATTAGAATAAAATGACTACATTATGCCATATGAACGTGCCTTTGCAAAAATCCAATAACGGTCAAATTTG
The DNA here is from genome assembly GCA_038501625.1 of Corbicula japonica. Classification (NCBI taxonomy): domain Eukaryota; kingdom Metazoa; phylum Mollusca; class Bivalvia; order Venerida; family Cyrenidae; genus Corbicula; species Corbicula japonica. Next base: position 3,135 of record JAZAYU010000200.1, read on the forward strand.
CACGGTTGTTAGAGATATTTGAGGTGAGCTTATGGCCGAAATTTCAAGGCTCTTGACCGCCGGCAACCGGTTAAACCGGCAGCCAAACACTGTTAAAATAGAATATAATTAGAATAAAATGACTATATTATGCCATATGAATGTGCCTTTGCAAAAATCCAATAACGGTCAAATTTGCACGGTTGTTAGAGATATTTGAGGTGAGCTTATGGCCGAAATTTCAGGGCTCTTGACCGCCGGCAACCGGCTAAACCGGCAGCCAAACCCTGTTAAGATAGAATATAATGAGAATAAAATGACTACATTATGCCATATCAAAGTGCCTATGCAAAAATCCAATAACGGTCAAATTTGCACGGTTGTAAGAGATGTTAGAGGTGAGCTTATGGCCGAAATTTCAGGGCTCATGACGGCCGGCAACCGGCTAAACCGGCAGCCAAACCCTGTTAAAATGGAATATAATTAGAATAAAATGACTACATTATGCCATATGAACGTGCCTTTTCAAAAATCCAATAACGGTCAAATTTGCACGGTTGTTAGAGATATTTGAGTTGAGCGCATGGCCGAAATTTCAGGGCTCTTTACCACCAGCAACCGGCTCAACCGGCATCCAAATCCTGTTAAAATAGAACATAATTAGAATTAAATGACTAGGTTATGCCATATGAAAGTGCCTTTGCAAAAATCCAATAACGGTCAAATTTGCAAGATTGTTAGAGATATCTGAGAACAGCTTATGGCCAAAATTTCAGGGCTCTTGACCGCCGGCAACCGGCTAAACCGGCAGCCAAACCCTGTTAAAATGGAATATAATTACAATAAAATGACAACATTATGCCATATGAATGTGCCTTTGCAAAAATCCAACAACGGTCAAATTTGCACGGTTGTAAAAGATATTTGAGGTGAGCTTATGGCCGAAATTTCAAGGCTCTTGAGCGCCGGCAGCCGGCTAAACGGCAGCCAAACCCTGTTAAAATAAAACATAATTGAAATAAAATGACTATATTATGCCATATGAACGTGCCTTTGCAAAAATCCAATAACGGTCAAATTTGCACGGTTGTAAGAGATATTAGAGGTGAGCTTATGGCCGAAATTTCAGGGCTCATGACCGCCGGCAACCGGCTAAATCGGCAGCCAAACCGTGTTAAAATGGAATATAATAAGAATAAAATGACTACATTATGCCATATGAACGTGCATTTGCAAAAATCCAATAACGGTCAAATTTGCACGGTTGTTTGAGATATTTGAGGTGAGCTCATGGCCAAAATTTTAGGGCTCTTGATTGCCGGCAACCGGCTAAACCGGCAGCCAAACCCTGTTAAAATGGAATATAATTAATATAAAATGACTATATTATGCCATATGAACGTGCCTTTGCAAAAATCCAATAACGGTCAAATTTGCACGGTTGTAAGAGATATTTGACGTGAGCTTATGGCCGAAATTTCAGGGCTCTTGATTGCCGGCAATCGGCTAAACCGGCAGCCAAACCCTGTTAAAATAGAATATAATTAGAATAAAATGACTACATTATGCCATATGAACGTGCCTTTGCAAAAATCCAATAACGGTCAAATTTGCACGGTTGTTCGAAATATTTGAGGTGAGCTTATGGCCGGAATATCAGGGCTCTTGACCGCCGGCAACCGGCTAAACCGGCAGCCAAACCCTGTTAAAATAGAATATAATTAGAATAAAATGACTACATTATGCCATATGAACGAGCCTTTGCAAAAATCCCATAACGGTCAAATTTGCACGGTTGTTAGAGATATTTGAGATAAGCTTATGGTCGAATTTTCAGAGCTCTTGACCGCGTGCAACCGGCTTAACCGGCAGCCAAACCCTGTTAAGATAGAATATAATTAGAATAAAATGACTACAATATGCAATATGTGCCTTTGCAAAAAACCAATAACGGCTAAATTTGCACGGTTGTTAGAAATATTTAAGGTGAGCTTATGGCCGAAATTTCAAGGCTCTTGACCGCCGGCACCGGCTTAACCGGCAGCCAAACCCCGTTAAAATAGAATATAATTAGAATAAAATGACTATATTATGCCATATGAACGTGCCTTTGCAAAAATCCAATAACGGTCAAATTTGCACGGTTGTTAGAGATATTTGAAGTAAGGTTATGGCCGAAATTTCAGGGCTCTTGACCGCTGGCAACCGGCTATTCCGGCAGCCAAACACTGTTAAAATAGAATAAAATGACTATATTATTCCATATGAACGTGCCTTTGGAAAATCCAATAACGGTCAAATTTGCACGGTTGTTAGAGATATTTGAGGTGAGCTTATGGCCGAAATTTCAGGGCTCTTGACAGCCGGCAACCGGCTAAACCGGCAGCCAAACCAGTTAAAAAAGAATATAATTAAAATAAAATGACTACATTATGCCATATGAACGTGCCTTGCAAAAATAGAATAACGGTCAAATTTGCACGGTTGATAGAGATATTTGAGGTGAGCTATTGACCGAAATTTCAGGGCTCTTGACCGCCGGCAACCGGCTAAACCGGCAGTCAAACCCTGTTAAAATAGAATATAATTAGAATAAAATGACTACATTATGCCATATGAACGTGCCTTTGCCAAAATCCAATAACGGTCAAATTTGCACGGTTGTTAGAAATATTTGAGGTGAGCTTATGCCCGAAATTTCAGGGCTCTTCACAGCCGGCAACCGGCTAAACCGGCAGCCAAACCCTGTTAAAATAGAATATAATTAGAATAAAATGACTACATTATGCCATATGAACGTGCCTTTGCAAAAATCCAATAACGGTCAAATTTGCACGGTTGTTAGAGATATTTGAGGTGAGCTTATGGCCGAAATATCAGGGCTCTTGACCGCCGGCAACCGGCTAAACTGGCAGCCAAACCCTGTTAAAATAGAATACAATTAGAATAAAATGACGACATTATGCCACATGAACGTGCCTTTGCAAAAATCCAATAACGGTCAAATTTGCACGGTTGTTAGAAGTATGTGAGGTGAGCTTATGGCGAAATTTCAGGGCTCTTGACCGCCGGCAACCGGCTAAACCGGCAGCCAAACCCTGTTAAAAAGGAATATATATAGAATAAAATGACTACATTATGCCATATGAACGTGCCTTTGCAAAAATCCAATAACGGTCAAATTTGCACGGTTGTTAGAGATATTTGAGGTGAGCTTATGGCCGAAATTTCAGGGCTCTTGACCGCCGGCAACCGCCTAAACCGGCAGCCAAACCCTGTTGAAATAGATTATAATTAGAATAAAATGACTTCATTATGCCATATGAACGTGCCTTTGCAAAATCCAATAACGGTCAAATTTGCACGGTTGTTAGAGATATTTGAGGTGAGCTTATGTCCGAAATTTCAGGGCTCTTGACCGCCGGCAACCGGCTAAACCGGCAGCCAAACCCTGTTAAAATAGAATATAATTAGAATAAAATGATTACATTATGCAATATGAACGTGCCTTTGCAAAAATCCAATAACGGTCAAATTTGCACGGTTGTTAGAGATATTTGAGGTGAGCTTATGGCCGAAATTTCAGGGCTCTTGACAGCCGGCAACCGGCTAAACCGGCAGCCAAACCCTGTTAAAATAGAATATTATTCGAATAAAACGACAATATGATGCAATATGAACGTGCCTTTGCAAAAATCCAATAACGGTCAAATTTGCATGGTTGTTAGAGATATTTGAGGTGAGCTTATGGCCGAAATTTCAGGGCTCTTGACCACCGGCAACCGGCTAAACCGGCAGCCAAACCCTGTTAAAAAAGAATATAATTAGAATAAAACGACTTCTTTATGCCATATGAACGTGCCTATGCAAAAATCCAATAACGGTCAAATTTGCACGGTTGTTAGAGATATTTGAGGTGAGCTTATGGCCGAAATTTCAGGGCTCTTGACCGCCGCAACCGGCTAAACCGGCAGCCAAATCCTGTTAAAATAGAATATAGTAAGAATAAAATGACTACATTTTGCCATATGAACGTGACTTTGCAAAAATCCAATAACGGTCAATTTTGCACAGTTGTTAGAGATATTTAAGGTGAGCTTATGACCGAAATTTGAGGGCTCTTGACCGCCGGTAACCGGCTAAACCGGCAGCCAAACCCTGTTAAAATAGAATATAATTAGAATAAAATTGCTACATCATGCCAAATGAACGTGCCTTTGCAAAAATCCAAGAACGGTCAAATTTGCACGGTTGTTTGAAGTATTTGAGGTGAGCTTATGGCCGAAATTTCAGGGCTCTTGACTGCCGGCAACCGGCTAAACCGGCAGCCAAACCCTGTTAAAAAGGAATATAATGAGAATAAAATGACTACATTATGCCATATGAACGTGCCTTTGCAAAATCGAATAACTGTCAAATTTGCACGGTGGTTAGAGATATCTGAGGTGAGCTTATGGCCGCAATTTCAGGGCTCTTGACCGCCGGCAACCGGCAGACAAACCTTGTTAAAATAGAATAAAATTAGAATAAAATGACTACATTATGCCATATGAACGTGCCTATGCCAAAATCCAATAACGGTCAAATTTGCACGGTTGTTAGAAATATTTGAGGTGAGCTTATTGCCGAAATTTCAGGGCTCTTGACAGCCGGCAACCGGCTAAACCGGCAGCCTAACCCTGTTAAAATAGAATATAATTAGAATAAAATGACTACATTATGCCATATGAACGTGCCTTTGCAAAAATCCAATAACAGTCAAATTTGCACAGTTGTAAGAGATATTTGAGGTGAGCTTATGGCCGAAATTTCAGTGCTCTTGACCGCCGGCAACCGGCTAAACCGGCAGCCAAACTCTGTTTAAATAGAATATATTTAGAATAAAATGACTACATTATGCCACATGAGCGTGCCTTTGCAAAAATCCAATAACAGTCAAATTTGCACGGTTGTTAGAGATATTTGAGGTGAGCTTATGGCCGAAATTTCAGGGCTCTTGACCACCGCCAACCGGCTAAACTTGCAGCCAAACCCTGTAAAAATAGAATATAATTAGAATAAAATGACTACATTCTGCCAAATGAACGTGCCTTTGCAAAAATCCAATAACGGTCAAATTTGCACGGTCGTTAGAGATATTTGAGGTGAGCTTATGACCGAAATTTCAGGGCTCTTGACCGCCGGCAACCGGCTAAACCGGCAGCCAAACCCTGTTAAAATAGAATATAATTAGAATAAAATGACTACAATATGCCACATAAACGTGCCTTTGCAAAAATCCAATAACGGTCAAATTTGCACGGTTGTTTGAAGTATTTGAGGTGAGCTCATGGCCGAAATTTCAGGGCTCTTGACCGCCGGCAACCGGCTAAACCGGCAGCCAAACCCTGTTAAAAAGGAATATAATTAGAATAAAATGACTACATTATGCCATATGAACGTGCCTTTGCAAAAATCGAATAACGGTCAAATTTGCACGGTTGTTAGAGATATTTGAGGTGAGCTTATGGCCGCAATTTAAGATCTCTTTACAGCCGGCAACCGGCACATAAACCCCGTTAAAATAGAATATAATTAGAATAAAATGACTACATTATGCCATATGAACGTGCCTTTGCCAAAATCCAATAACGGTCAAATTTGCACGGTTGTTAGAGATATTTGAGGTGAGCTTATGGCCGAAATTTCAGGGCTCTTGACAGCCGGCAACCGGCTAAACTGGCAGCCAAACCCTGTTAAAATAGAATATAATTAGAATAAAATGACTATAGTATGCCATATGAACGTGCCTTTGCAAAAATCCAATAACGGTCAAATTTGCACGGTTGTTAGAGAAATTTGAGGTGAGCTTATGGCCAAAATTTCAGGGCTCTTGACCGCCGGCAACCGGCTAAACCGGCAGCCAAACCCTGTTAAATATGAATATAATTAGAATAAAATGACTATATTATGCCATATGAACGTGCCTTTGCAAAAATCCAAGAACGGTCAAATTTGCACGGTTGTTAGAGATATTTGAGGTGAGCTTATGGCCGAAATTTCAGGGCTCTTGACCGCCGGCAACCGGCTAAACCGGCAGCCAAACCCTGTTAAAATAGAATATAATTAGAATAAAATGACTATATTATGCCATATGAACGTGCCTTTGCAAGAATCCAATAACGGTCAAATTTGCACGGTTGTTAGAGATATTTGAGGTAAGGTTATTGCCGAAATTTCAGGGCTCTTGACCGCCGGAAACCGGCTAAACCGGCAGCCAAACCCTGTTAAAAAGGAAAATATTTAGAATAAAATGACTACATTATGCCATATGAACGTGCCTTTGCAAAAATCCAATAACGGTCAAATTTGCACGGTTGTTAGAGATATTTGAGGTGAGCTTATGGTCGAAATTTCAGGGCTCTTGACCGCCGGCAACCGGCTAAACCGGCAGCCAAACCCTGTTAAAATAGAATATAATTAGAATAAAATGACTACATCATGCCATATGAACGTGCCTTTGCAAAAATCCAATAACAGTCAAATTTGCACGGTTGTTCGAAATATTTGAGGTGAGCTTATGGCCGAAATATCAGGGCTCTTGACCGCCGGCAACCGGCTAAACCGGCAGCCAAACCCTGTTAATATAGAATATAATTAGAATAAAATGACTACATTATGCGATATGAACGTGCCTTTGCAAAAATCCAATAACGGCTAAATTTGCACGGTTGTTAGAAATATTTAAGGTGAGCTTATGGCCGAAATTTCAAGGCTCTTGACCGCTGGCAACCGGCTTAACCGGCAGCCAAACCCCGTTAAAATAGAATATAATTAGAATAAAATGACTACATTATGCCATATGAACGAGCCTTTGCAAAAATCCCATAACGGTCGAATTTGCACGGTTGTTAGAGATGTTTGAGATGAGCTTATGGTCGAAATTTCAGGGCTCTTGACTGCCGGCAACCGGCTTAACCGGCAGCCAAACCCTGTTAAAATAGAATTTAATTAGAATAAAATGACTACAATATGCAATATGTGCCTTTGCAATAATCCAATAACGGTCAAATTTGCACGGTTGTTAGAGATGTTTGAGGTGAGCCTATGGCCGAAATTTCAGGGCTCGTGACCGCCGGCAACCGGCTAAACCCGCAGCCAAACCCTGTTAAAATAGAATATTATTAGAATAAAATGACTATATTATGCCATATGAACGTGCCTTTGCAAAAATCCAATAACGGTCAAATTTGCACGGTTGTTAGAGATATTTGAGGTAAGGTTATGGCCGAAATTTCAGGGCTCTTGACCGCCGGCAACCGGCTATTCCGGCAGCCTAACACTGTTAAAATAGAATAAAATGACTATATTATTCCATATGAACGTGCCTTTGGAAAATCCAATAACGGTCAAATTTGCACGGTTGTTAGAGATCTTTGGAAAATCCAATAACGGTCAAATTTGCACGGTTGTTAGAGATATTTGAGGTGAGCTTATGGCCGAAATTTCCGGGCTCTTGACCACCGGCAACGGGCTTTTCCGGCAGCCAAACACTGTTAAAATAGAATAAAACGACTACATTATCCCATATGAACGTGCCTTTGGAAAAATCCAATAACGGTCAAATTTGCACGGTTGTTAGAGATATTTGAGGTGAGGTTATAGCCGAAATTTCAGGGCTCTTAACCGCCGTCAACTGGATATTCCGGCAGCCTAACACTGTTAAAATAGAATAAAATGACTACATTATCCCATGTGATAGTGCCTTTGGAAAAATCCTATAACGGTCAAATTTGCACGGTTGTTAGAGATATTTGAGGTGAGGTTATGGCCGAAAGTTCAGGGCTCTTGACCGCAGGCAACCGGCTATTCCGGCAGCCAAACACTGTTAAAATAGCATATAATGACTATATTATCCCATATGAACGTGCCTTTGGAAAAATCCAATAACGGTCAAATTTGCACGGTTGTTAGAGATATTTGAGGTGAGGTTACTGTAACCTACTATGAACCAATAATTAATATATATATAGTTCTAGGTTCGGGTGAGGGTCTTTGTCAAGTCCGGGATGAACAATACTGAACACGATAATAAAGTTTCATCTTTACTGTTGCACATATTGCACATATGAGTTCATTCAAGTAAACAACACGATAGTCATGTATTTCCAATATCGTCAATATGGAACAATCCAAGTAAACAACACGATCTGAAAGTAAATACATTAAGAATGATAAGAATACAGTTACACATATCATTATTGTACCTAAACAATAGAACTTGTAATTATTACATATTCTAAGAAAAGATACAATATACAACAATGGAATAATAAAGCGATAGAACATGTATATGTCTTTGTCTTAGTATAAATATAGGTTTCAGTGCTGAGCTTCCTATTATATAATAAACAGAAACTTGCTGAGCTTTACCTTAAAAAATACATAATGACAATCACACATTCAACCTACCTTTATCAATGAGATAAACATCTTCACTTGGCTCAACCAACTCTCATCCAGTGCAATCTGGTGTCAGCAAAACTGTAAGAACCAATCACCATTATAAACATGCAGTTTGTTAAGCGAAAAGAGTATTTTGGCAGAATAAACCATCTGACAGAATTACAGCGCACTCAAGTCACGAATACCAATTACAAACATAAAATTACAACCGAAAGATAGAAACGTGCACTTATCCCGAAAAGACAGTTAAAGGTATTTACCGGAACAAAGAATATCCTATTCCAAGAACCACAAATAAATGCAACAAAATCTCAAGGCTCTGAAAACGCAACACCTTCCAACTGTACCAAAACTATCTCACTAGATCTTTTCTTCCCGCCAGGGTCATGAACTCTGACACATGACATAAATAAACCAATCGGAATTAAGGTTAAGTGTCATGCTACACACTGAACTAAAAATAACTACTTTCTAGGAACAGCTCACTAAAATGTAAACACTGATCACCTAATAAAATACACAGGGACTTGAATGTTATTACCTGTACCTAACTATGAAACTACTAAGACTAAGACTTTTACTAAAACATATAAAAACTACACCTAGTCACACTACGGCCAAAATTTCAGGGCTCTTGACCGCCGGCAAACAGCTCTTCCGGCAGCCAAACACTGTAAAAATAAAATAAAATGACTACATTATGCCATATGATCGTGCCTTTGCAAAAATCCAATAACGGTCAAATTTGCACGGTTGTTAGAGATATTTGAGGTGAGCTTATGGCCGAATTTTCAGGGCTCTTGATTGCCGGAAACCGGCTATTCCGGCAGCCAAACACTGTCAAAATAGAATAAATTGACTACATTATCCCATATGAACATGCCTTTGCAAAAATCCAATAACGGTCAAATTTGCACGGTTGTTAGAGATATTTGAGGTGAGCTTATGGCCGAAATTTCAGGGCTCTTAACCGCCGGCAACCGGCTAAACCGGCAGCCAAAACATGTTAAAATAGAATATAATTAGAATAAAATGACTACATTACGCCATATGAACGTGCCTTTGCAAAAATCCCATAACGGTCAAATTTGCACGGTTGTGAGAGATATTTGAGGTGAGCTTATGGCCGAATTTTAGGGCTCTTGACCGCCGGCAACCGGTTAAACCGGCAGCCAAACCCTGTTAAAATGGAACATAATTAGAATAAAATGACTACATTATGCCATATGATCGTGCCTTTGCAAAAATCCAATAACGGTCAAATTTGCACGGTTGTTAGAGATATTTGAGGTGAGCTTATGGCCGAAATTTCAGGGCTCTTAACCGCCGGCAACCGGCTAAACCGGCAGCCAAAACATGTTAAAATAGAATATAATTAGAATAAAATGACTACATTACGCCATATGAACGTGCCTTTGCAAAAATCCCATAACGGTCAAATTTGCACGGTTGTGAGAGATATTTGAGGTGAGCTTATGGCCGAATTTTAGGGCTCTTGACCGCCGGCAACCGGTTAAACCGGCAGCCAAACCCTGTTAAAATGGAACATAATTAGAATAAAATGACTATATTATGCCATATGAACGTGCCTTTGCAAAAATCCAATAACGGTCAAATTTGCACGGTTGTTAGAGATATTTGAGGTGAGCTTATGACCGAAATTTCAGGGCTCTTGACCGCCAGCAACCGGCAAAACCGGCAGCCAAACCCTGTTAAAATAGAATATAATTAGAATAAAATGACTACATTATGCCATATGAACGTGCCTTTGCCAAAATCCAATAACGGTCAAATTTGCACGGTTGTTAGAGATATTTGAGGTGAGCTTATGCCCGAAATTTCAGGGCTCTTGACAGCCGGCAACCGGCTAAACCGGCAGCCAAACCCTGTTAAAATATAATATAATTAGAATAAAATGACTACATTATGCCATATGAACGTGCCTTTGCAAAAATCCAATAACGGTCAAATTTGCACGGTTGTTAGAGATATTTGAGGTGAGCTCATGGCCGAAATATCAGGGCTCTTGACAGCCGGCAACCGGCTAAACCGGCAGCCAAACCCTGTTAAAATAGAATATAATTAGAATAAAATGACTACATTATGCCACATGAACGTGCCTTTGCAAAAATCCAATAACGGTCAAATTTGCACGGCTATTAGAAGTATGTGAGGTGAGCTTATGGCCGAAATTTCAGGGCTCTTGACCGCCGGCAACCGGCTAAACCGGCAGCCAAACCCTGTTAAAAAGGAATATATTTATAATACAATGACTTCATTATGCCATATGAACGTGCCTTTGCAAAAATCCTATAACGGTCAAATTTGCACGGTTGTTAGAGATATTTGAGGTGAGCTTATGGCCGAAATTTCAGGGCTCTTGACCACCGGCAACCGGCTAAACCGGCAGCCAAACCCTGTTAAAAAAGAATATAATTAGAACTAAATGACTACTTTATGCCATTGGACGTGCCTATGCAAAAATCCAATAACGATCAAATTTGCACGGTTGTTAGAGATATTTGAGGTGAGCTTATGGCCGAAATTTCAGGGCTCTTGACCGCCGCAACCGGCTAAACCGGCAGCCAAACCCTGTTAAAATAGAATATAATTAGAATAAAATGACTACATTATGCCATCTGAACGTGACTTTGCAAAAATCCAATAACGGTCAATTTTGCACAGTTGTTAGAGATATTTAAGGTGAGCTTATGACCGAAATTTCAGGGCTCTTGACTGCCGGCAACCGGCTAAACCGGCAGCCAAACCCTGTTAAAATAGAATATAATTAGAATAAAATTACTACATTATGCCATTTGAACGTGCCTTTGCAAAAATCCAATAACGGTCAAACTTGCACGGTTGTTAGAGGTATTTGAGGTGAGCTTATGACCGAAATTTCAGGGCTCTTGACCGCCGGCAACCGGTTGAACCGGCAGCCAAACCCTGTTAAAATAGAATATAATTAGATAAAAATGACAACAATATGCCACATGGACGTGCCTTTGCAAAAATCCAAGAACGGTCAAATTTGCACGGTTGTTTGAAGTATTTGAGGTGAGCTTATGGCCGAAATTTCAGGGCTCTTGACTGCCGGCAACCGGCTAAACCGGCAGCCAAACCCTGTTAAAAAGGAATATAATTAGAATAAAATGACTACATTATGCCATATGAACGTGCCTTTGCAAAAATCGAATAACGGTCAAATTTGCACGGTGGTTAGAGATATCTGAGGTGAGCTTATGGCCGCAATTTCAGGGCTCTTGACCGCCGGCAACCGGCAGCCAAACCCTGTTAAAATAGAATATAATTAGAATAAAATGACTATATTATGCCATATGAACGTGCCTTTGCCAAAATCCAATAACGGTCAAATTTGCACGGTTGTTAGAGATATTTGAGGTGAGCTTATGACCGAAATTTCAGGGCTCTTGACCGCCGGCAACCGCCTAAACCGGCAGCCAAACCCTGTTAAAATAGAATATAATTAGAATAAAATGACTACAATATGCCACATAAACGTGCCATTGCAAAAATCCAATAACGGTCAAATTTGCACGGTTGTTTGAAGTATTTGAGGTGAGCTTATGGCCGAAATTTCAGGGCTCTTGACTGCCGGCAACCGGCTAAACCGGCAGCCAAACACTGTTAAAAAGGAATATAATTAGAATAAAATGACTACATTATGCCATATGAACGTGCCTTTGCAAAAATCGAATAACGGTCAAATTTGCACGGTTGTTAGAGATATTTGAGGTGAGCTTATGGCCGCAATTTAAGGGCTCTTGACCGCCGGCAACCGGCAGACAAACCCCGTTAAAATAGAATATAATTAGAATAAAATGACAATAGTATGCCATATGAACGTGCCTTTGCAAAAATCCAATAACGGTCAAATTTGCACGGTTGTTAGAAAAATTTGAGGTGAGCTTATGGCCAAAATTTCAGGGCTCTTGACAGCCGGCAACCGGCTAAACCGGCAGCCAAACCCTGTTAAATAAGAATATAATTAGAATAAAATGACTAAAATATGCCACATGAACGTGCCTTTGCAAAAATCCAAGAACGGTCAAATTTGCACGGTTGTTAAAGATATTTGAGGTGAGCTTATGGCCGAAATTTCAGGGCTCTTGACCGCCGGCATCCGGCTAACCCGGCAGCCAAACCCTGTTAAAATAGAATATAATTAGAATAAAATGACTATATTATGCCATATGAACGTGCCTTTGCAAGAATCCAATAACGGTCAAATTTGCACGGTTGTTAGAGATATTTGAGGTGAGCTTATGGCCGAAATTTCAGGGCTCCTGACCGCCGGCAACCGGCTAAACCGGCAGCCAAACCCTGTTAGAAATGAATATTATTAGAATAAAATGAATATATTATGCCATGTGAACGTGCCTTTGCAAAAATCCAATAACACTCAAATTTGCACGGTTGTTAGAGATATTTGAGGTGAGCTTATGCCGAAATTTCAGGGCTCTTGACCGCCGGAAACCGGCTAAACCGGCAGCCAAACCCTGTTAAAAAGGAAAATATTTAGAATAAAATGACTACATTATGCCATATGAACGTGCCTTTGCAAAAATCCAATAACGGTCAAATTTGCACGGTTGTTAGAGATATTTGAGGTGAGCTTATGGCCGAAATTTCAGGGCTCTTGACCGCCGACAACCACCTAAACCGGCAGCCAAACCCTGTTAAAATAGAATATAATTAGAATAAAATGACTACATTATGCCATATGAACGTGCCTTTGCAAAAATCCAATAACGGTCAAATTTGCACGGTTGTTGGAGATATTTGAGGTGAGCTTATGGCCGAAATTTCAGGGCTCTTGACCGCCGGCAACCGGCTAAACCGGCAGCCAAACCCTGTTAAAATAGAATATAATTAGAATAAAATGACTAAAATATGCCACATGAACGTGCCTTTGCAAAAATCCAAGAACGGTCAAATTTGCACGGTTGTTTGAAGTATTTGAGGTGAGCTTATGGCCGAAATTTCAGGGCTCTTGACCGGCGGCAACCGGCTAAACCGGCAGCCAAACCCTGTTAAAATAGAATATAATTAGAAAAAAATGATTATATTATGCCATATGAACGTGCCTTTGCAAAACCCAATAACGGTCAAATTTGCACGGTTGTTAGAGATATTTGAGGTGAGCTTATGGCCGAAATTTCAGGGCTCTTGACAGCCGGCAACGGGCTAAACCGGCAGCCAAACCCTGTTAAAATAGAATATTATTAGAATAAAACGACTGCATTATGCCATATGAACGTGCCTTTGCAAAAATCCAATAACGATCAAATTTGCACGGTTGTTAGAGATATTTGAGGTGAGCTTATGGCCGAAATTTCAGAGCTCTTGACCGCCGCAACCGGCTAAACCGGCAGACAAACCCTGTTAAAATAGAATATAATTAGAATAAAATGACTACATTATGCCATATGAACGTGCCTTTGCAAAAATCCAATAACGGTCAAATTTGCACGGTTGTTATAGATATTTGAGGTGAGCTTATGGCCGAAATTTCAGGGCTCTTGACCGCCGGCAACCGCCTAAACCGGCAGCCAAACCCTGTTAAAAAGAATATAATTAGAATAAAATGACTACATTATGCCATATGAACGTGCCTTTGCAAAATCCAATAACGGTCAAATTTGCACGGTTGTTAGAGATATTTGAGGTGAGCTTATGGCCAAAATTGCAGGGCTCTTGACCGCCGGCAGCCGGCTAAACCGGCAGCCAAACCCTGTTTAAATAGAATATAATTAGAATAAAATGACTACATTATGCCATATGAACGTGCCTTTTAAAAATCCAATAACGGTCAAATTTGCACGGTTGTTAGAGATATGTGAGGTGAGCTTATGACCGAAATTTCAGGGCTCTTGACCGCCGGCAACCGGCTAAACCGGCAGCCAAACCCTGTTAAAATAGAATATTATTAGAATAAAGTGACTAGAATATGCCACATGGACGTGCCTTTGCAAAAATCCAATAACGGTCAAATTTGCACGGTTGTTTGAAGTATTTGAGGTGAGCTTATGGCCGAAATTTCAGGGCTCTTGACTGCGGGCAACCGGCTAAACCGGCAGCCAAACCCTGTTAAAATAGAATATAATTAGAATAAAATGACTACTTTATGCCATATGAACGTGCCTTTGAAAAAATCGAATAACAGTCAAATTTGCACGGTTGTTAGAGATATTTGAGGTGAGCTTATGGCCGCAATTTCAGGGCTCTTGACTTCCGGCAACCGGCAGACAAACGCTGTTAAAATAGCATATAATTAGAATAAAATGACTATATTATGCCATATGAACGTGCCTTTGCCAAAATCCAATAACGGTCAAATTTGCACGGTTGTTAGAGATATTTGAGGTGAACTTATGGCCGAAATTTCAGGGCTCTTGACCGCCGGCAACCGGCTAAACCGGCAGCCAAACCCTGTTAAAATAGAATATAATTAGAACAAAATGACTACATTATGCCATATGAACGTGCCTTTGCCAAAATCCAATAACGGTCAAATTTGCACGGTTGTTAGAGATATTTGAGGTGAGCTTATGGCCGAAATTTCAGGGCTCTTGACCACCGGCAACCGGTTAAACCGGCAGCCAAACCCTGTTAAAATAGAATATAATTAGAATAAAATGACTAAAATATGCCACATGAACGTGCCTTTGCAAAAATCCAAGAACGGTCAAATTTGCACGGTTGTTTGAAGTATTTGAGGTGAGCTTATTGCCGAAATTTCAGGGCTCTTGACAGCCGGCAACCGGCTGAACCGGCAGCCAAATCCTGTTAAAAAGGAATATAATTAGAATAAAATGACTATATTATGCCATATGAACGTGCCTTTGCAAAAATCGAATAACTGTCAAATTTGCACGGTTGTTAGAGATATTTCAGGTGAGCTTATGGCCGCAATTTCAGGGCTCTTGACCGCCGGCAACCGGCAGACAAACCCTGTTAAAATAGAATATAATTAGAATAAAATGACTACATTATGCCATATGAACGTGCCTTTGCCAAAATCAATTACGGTCAAATTTGCACGGTTGTTAGAGATATTTGAGGTGAGCTTATGGCCGAAATTTCAGGGCTCTTGACCACCGGCAACCGGCTAAACCGGCAGCCTAACCCTGTTAAAATAGAATATAATTAGAATAAAATGACTACATTATGCCATATGAACGTGCCTTTGCAAAAATCCAATAACAGTCAAATTTGCACAGTTGTTAGAGATATTTGAGGTGAGCTTATGGCCAAAATTGAAGGGCTCTTGACCGCCGGCAACCGGCTAAACCGGCAGCCAAACCCTGTTAAAATAGAATATAATTAGAATAAAATGACTACATTATGCCATATGAACGTGCCTTTTAAAAATCCAATAACGGTCAAATTTGCACGGTTGTTAGAGATATTTGAGGTGAGCTTATGACCGAAATTTCAGGGCTCTTGACCGCCGGCAACCGGCTAAACCGGCAGCCAAACCCTGTTAAAATAGAATATTATTAGAATAAAGTGACTACAATATGCCACATGAACGTGCCTTTGCAAAAATCCAATAACGGTCAAATTTGCACGGTTGTTTGAAGTATTTGAGGTGAGCTTATGGCCGAAATTTCAGGGCTCTTGACTGCGGGCAACCGGCTAAACCGGCAGCCAAACCCTGTTAAAAAAGAATATAATTAGAATAAAATGACTACATTATGCCATATGAACGTGCCTTTGGAAAAATCGAATAATAGTCAAATTGGCACGGTTGTTAGAGATATTTGAGGTGAGCTTATGGCCGCAATTTCAGGGCTCTTGACTTCCGGCAACCGGCAGACAAACCCTGTTAAAATAGAATATAATTAGAATAAAATGACTACATTATGCCATATGAACGTGCCTTTGCAAAAATCCAATAACGGTCAAATTTGCACGGTTGTTAGAGATATTTGAGGTGAACTTATGGCAGAAGTTTCAGGGCTCTTGACCGCCGGCAACCGGCTAAACCGGCAGCCAAACCCTGTTAAAATAGAATATAATTAGAACAAAATGACTACATTATGCCATATGAACGTGCCTTTGCCAAAATCCAATAACGGTCAAATTTGCACGGTTGTTAGAGATATTTGAGGTGAGCTTATGGCCGAAATTTCAGGGCTCTTGACAGCCGGCAACCGGCTAAACCGGCAGCCAAACCCTGTTAAAATAGAATATAATTAGAATAAAATGATTACGTTATGCCATATGAACGTGCCTTTGCAAAAATCCAATAACGGTCAAATTTGCACGGTTGTAAGAGATATTTAAGGTGAGCTTATGGCCGAAATTTCAGGGCTCTTGACCGCCGGCAACCGGCTAAACCGGCAGCCAAACCCTGTTTAAATAGAATATAATTAGAATAAAATGACTATATTATGCCATATGAACGTGCCTTTGCAAAAATCCAATAACGGTAAAATTTGCACGGTTGTTAAAGATATTTGAGGTGAGCTAATGGCCGAAATTTCAGGGCTCTTGACCGCCGGCAACCGGCTAAACTGGCAGCCAAACCCTGTTAAAATAGAATATAATTAGAATAAAATGACTACATTATGCCATATGAACGTGCCTTTGCAAAAATCCAATAACGGTCAAATTTGCACGGTTGTTAGAGAAATTTGAGGTGAGCTTATGGCCGAAATTTCAGGGCTCTTGACCGCCGGCAACCGGCTAAACCGGCAGCCAAACCCTGTTAAATATGAATATAATTAGAATAAAATGACTATATTATGCCATATGAACGTGCCTTTGCAAAAATCTAATAACGGTCAAATTTGCACGGTTGTTAGAGATATTTGAGGTGAGCTTATGGCCGAAATTTCAGGGCTCTTGGCCTCCAGCAACCGGCTAAACCGGCAGCCAAACCCTGTTAAAATAGAATATAATTAGAATAAAATGACTACATTATGCCATATGAACGTGCCTTTGCAAAAATCCAATAACGGTCAAATTTGCACGGTTGTTAGAGATATTTGAGGTGAGCTTATGGCCGAAATTTCAGGGCTCTTGACAGCCGGCAACCGGCTAAACCGGCAGCCAAACCCTGTTAAAAAATAATATAATTAGAATAAAATGACTACTTAATGCCATATGAACGTGCCTTTGCAAAAATCCAATAACGGTCAAATTTGCACGGTTGTTAGAGATATTTGAGGTGAGCTTATGGCCGAAATTTCAGGGCTCTTGACCGCCGCAACCGGCTAAACCGGCAGCCAAACCCTGTTAAAATAGAATATAATTAGAATAAAATGGCTACATTATGCCATATGAACGTGCCTTTGCAAAAATCCAATAACGGTCAAATTTGCACGGTTGTTAGAGATATTTAAGGTGAGCTTATGGCCGAAATTTCAGGGCTCTTGACCGCCGGCAACCGGCTAAACCGGCAGCCAAACCCTGTTAAAATAGAATATAATTAGAATAAAATGACTACATTATGCCATATGAACGTGCCTTTGCAAAAATCCAATAACGGTCAAATTTGCACTGTTGTAAGAGATATTTGAGGTGAGCTTATGACCGAAATTTCAGGGCTCTTGACCGCCGGCAACCGGCTAAACCGGCAGCCAAACCCTGTTAAAATAGAATATAATTAGAATAAAATGACTTCAATATGCCATATGAACGTGCCTTTGCAAAAATCCAATAACGGTCAAATTTGCACGGTTGTTTGAAGTATTTGAGGTGAGCTAATGGCCGAAATTTCAGGGCTCTTGACCGCCGGCAACCGGCTAAACCGGCAGCCAAACCCTGTTAAAATAGAATATAATTAGAAAAAAGTGACTACATTATGCCATATGAACGTGCCTTTGCAAAAATCCAATAACGGTCAAATTGGCAAGGTTGTTAGAGATATCTGAGGTGAGCTTATGGCCGAAATTTCAGGGCTCTTGACCGCCGGCAACCGGCAGACAAACCCTGTTAAAATAGAATATAATTAGAATAAAATGACTACAATATGCCATATGAACGTGCCTTTGCAAAAATCCAATAACAGTCAAATTTGCACGGTTGTTAGAGATATTTGAGGTGAGCTTATGGCCGAAATTTCAGGGCTCTTGACAGCCGGCCACCGGCTAAACCGGCAGCCAAACCCTGTTAAAATAGAATATAATTAGAATAAAATGACTACATTATGCCATATGAACGTGCCTTTGCAAAAATCCAATAACGGTCAAATTTGCACGGTTGTTAGAGATATTTGAGGTGAGCTTATGGCCGAAATTTCAGGGCTCTTGACAGCCGGCAACCGGCTAAACCGGCAGCCAAACCCTGTTAAAATAGAATATAATTAGAATAAAATGACTACATTATGCCATATGAACGTGCCTTTGCAAAAATCCAATAACGGTCAAATTTGCACGGTTGTTAGAGATATTTGAGGTGAGCTTATGGCCGAAATTTCAGGGCTCTTGACCGCCGGCAACCGGCTAAACCGGCAGCCAAACCCTGTTAAAATAGAATATAATTAGAATAAAATGGCTACATTATGCCATATGAACGTGCCTTTGCAAAAATCCAATAACGGTCAAATTTGCACGGTTGTTAGAGATATTTGAGGTGAGCTTATGGCCGAAATTTCAGGGCTCTTGACCGCCGGCAACCGGCTAAACCGGCAGCCAAACCCTGTTAAAATAGAATATAATTAGAATAAAATGACTACATTATGCCATATGAACGTGCCTTTGCAAAAATCCAATAACGGTCAAATTTGCACGGTTGTTAGAGATATTTGAGGTGAGCTTATGGCCGAAATTTCAGGGCTCTTGACCGCCGGCAACCGGCTAAACCGGCAGCCAAACCCTGTTAAAATAGAATATAATTAGAATAAAATGACTACATTATGCCATATGAACGTGCCTTTGCAAAAATCCAATAACGGTCAAATTTGCACGGTTGTTAGAGATATTTGAGGTGAGCTTATGGCCGAAATTTCAGGGCTCTTGAAAGCCGGCAACCGGCTAAACCGGCAGCCAAACCCTGTTAAAATAGAATATAATTAGAATAAAATGGCTACATTATGCCATATGAACGTGCCTTTGCAAAAATCCAATAACAGTCAAATTTGCACGGTTGTTAGAGATATTTGAGGTGAGCTTATGGCCGAAATTTCAGGGCTCTTGACCGCCGGCAACCGGCTAAACCGGCAGCCAAACCCTGTTAAAATAGAATATAATTAGAATAAAATGACTACATTATGCCATATGAACGTGCCTTTGCAAAAATCCAATAACGGTCAAATTTGCACGGTTGTTAGAGATATTTGAGGTGAGCTTATGACCGAAATTTCAGGGCTCTTGACCGCCGGCAACCGGCTAAACCGGCAGCCAAACCCTGTTAAAATAGAATATAATTAGAATAAAATGACTACATTATGCAATATGAACGTGCCTTTGCAAAAATCCAATAACGGTCAAATTTGCACGGTTGTTAGAGATATTTGAGGTGAGCTTATGGCCGAAATTTCAGGGCTCTTGACCGCCGGCAACCGGCTAAACCGGCAGCCAAACCCTGTTAAAATAGAATATAAAATATGCCATATGAACGTGCCTTTGCAAAAATCCAAGAACGGTCAAATTTGCACGGTTGTTTGAAGTATTTGAGGTGAGCTTATGGCCGAAATTTCAGGGCTCTTGACCGGCCGGCAACCGGCTAAACCGGCAGCCAAACCCTGTTAAAATAGAATATAATTAGAATAAAATGACTACATTATGCCATATGAACGTGCCTTTGCAAAAATCCAATAACGGTCAAATTTGCACGGTTGTTAGAGATATTTGAGGTGAGCTTATGGCCGAAATTTCAGGGCTCTTGACCGCCGGCAACCGGCTAAACCGGCAGCCAAACCCTGTTAAAATAGAATATAATTAGAATAAAATGACTACATTATGCCATATGAACGTGCCTTTGCAAAAATCCAATAACGGTCAAATTTGCACGGTTGTTAGAGATATTTGAGGTGAGCTTATGGCCGAAATTTCAGGGCTCTTGACCACCGGCAACCGGCTAAACCGGCAGCCAAACCCTGTTAAAATAGAATATAATTAGAATAAAATGACTACATTATGCCATATGAACGTGCCTTTGCAAAAATCCAATAACGGTCAAATTTGCACGGTTGTTAGAGATATTTGAGGTGAGCTTATGGCCGAAATTTCAGGGCTCTTGACCGCCGGCAACCGGCTAAACCGGCAGCCAAACCCTGTTAAAATAGAATATAATTAGAATAAAATGACTATATTATGCCATATGAACGTGCCTTTGCAAAAATCCAATAACGGTCAAATTTGCACGGTTGTTAGAGATATTTGAGGTGAGCTTATGGCCGAAATTTCAGGGCTCTTGACCGCCGGCAACCGGCTAAACCGGCAGCCAAACCCTGTTAAAATAGAATATAATTAGAATAAAATGACTACATTATGCCATATGAACGTGCCTTTGCAAAAATCCAATAACGGTCAAATTTGCACGGTTGTTAGAGATATTTGAGGTGAGCTTATGGCCGAAATTTCAGGGCTCTTGACCGCCGGCAACCGGCTAAACCGGCAGCCAAACCCTGTTAAAATAGAATATAATTAGAATAAAATGACTACATTATGCCATATGAACGTGCCTTTGCAAAAATCCAATAACGGTCAAATTTGCACGGTTGTTAGAGATATTTGAGGTGAGCTTATGGCCGAAATTTCAGGGCTCTTGACCGCCGGCAACCGGCTAAACCGGCAGCCAAACCCTGTTAAAATAGAATATAATTAGAATAAAATGACTACATTATGCCATATGAACGTGCCTTTGCAAAAATCCAATAACGGTCAAATTTGCACGGTTGTTAGAGATATTTGAGGTGAGCTTATGGCCGAAATTTCAGGGCTCTTGACCGCCGGCAACCGGCTAAACCGGCAGCCAAACCCTGTTAAAATAGAATATAATTAGAATAAAATGACTACATTATGCCATATGAACGTGCCTTTGCAAAAATCCAATAACGGTCAAATTTGCACGGTTGTTAGAGATATTTGAGGTGAGCTTATGGCCGAAATTTCAGGGCTCTTGACCGCCGGCAACCGGCTAAACCGGCAGCCAAACCCTGTTAAAATAGAATATAATTAGAATAAAATGACTACATTATGCCATATGAACGTGCCTTTGCAAAAATCCAATAACGGTCAAATTTGCACGGTTGTTAGAGATATTTGAGGTGAGCTTATGGCCGAAATTTCAGGGCTCTTGACCGCCGGCAACCGGCTAAACCGGCAGCCAAACCCTGTTAAAATAGAATATAATTAGAATAAAATGACTACATTATGCCATATGAACGTGCCTTTGCAAAAATCCAATAACGGTCAAATTTGCACGGTTGTTAGAGATATTTGAGGTGAGCTTATGGCCGAAATTTCAGGGCTCTTGACCGCCGGCAACCGGCTAAACCGGCAGCCAAACCCTGTTAAAATAGAATATAATTAGAATAAAATGACTACATTATGCCATATGAACGTGCCTTTGCAAAAATCCAATAACGGTCAAATTTGCACGGTTGTTAGAGATATTTGAGGTGAACTTATGGCCGAAATTTCAGGGCTCTTGACCGCCGGCAACCGGCTAAACCGGCAGCCAAACCCTGTTAAAATAGAATATAATTAGAATAAAATGACTACATTATGCCATATGAACGTGCCTTTGCAAAAATCCAATAACGGTCAAATTTGCACGGTTGTTAGAGATATTTGAGGTGAGCTTATGGCCGAAATTTCAGGGCTCTTGACCGCCGGCAACCGGCTAAACCGGCAGCCAAACCCTGTTAAAATAGAATATAATTAGAATAAAATGACTATATTATGCCATATGAACGTGCCTTTGCAAAAATCCAATAACGGTCAAATTTGCACGGTTGTTAGAGATATTTGAGGTGAGCTTATGGCCGAAATTTCAGGGCTCTTGACCGCCGGCAACCGGCTAAACCGGCAGCCAAACCCTGTTAAAATAGAATATAATTAGAATAAAATGACTACATTATGCCATATGAACGTGCCTTTGCAAAAATCCAATAACGGTCAAATTTGCACGGTTGTTAGAGATATTTGAGGTGAGCTTATGGCCGAAATTTCAGGGCTCTTGACCACCGGCAACCGGCTAAACCGGCAGCCAAACCCTGTTAAAATAGAATATAATTAGAATAAAATGACTACATTATGCCATATGAACGTGCCTTTGCAAAAATCCAATAACGGTCAAATTTGCACGGTTGTTAGAGATATTTGAGGTGAGCTTATGGCCGAAATTTCAGGGCTCTTGACCGCCGGCAACCGGCTAAACCGGCAGCCAAACCCTGTTAAAATAGAATATAATTAGAATAAAATGACTACATTATGCCATATGAACGTGCCTTTGCAAAAATCCAATAACGGTCAAATTTGCACGGTTGTTAGAGATATTTGAGGTGAGCTTATGGCCGAAATTTCAGGGCTCTTGACCGCCGGCAACCGGCTAAACCGGCAGCCAAACCCTGTTAAAATAGAATATAATTAGAATAAAATGACTACATTATGCCATATGAACGTGCCTTTGCAAAAATCCAATAACGGTCAAATTTGCACGGTTGTTAGAGATATTTGAGGTGAGCTTATGGCCGAAATTTCAGGGCTCTTGACCGCCGGCAACCGGCTAAACCGGCAGCCAAACCCTGTTAAAATAGAATATAATTAGAATAAAATGACTACATTATGCCATATGAACGTGCCTTTGCAAAAATCCAATAACGGTCAAATTTGCACGGTTGTTAGAGATATTTGAGGTGAGCTTATGGCCGAAATTTCAGGGCTCTTGACCGCCGGCAACCGGCTAAACCGGCAGCCAAACCCTGTTAAAATAGAATATAATTAGAATAAAATGACTACATTATGCCATATGAACGTGCCTTTGCAAAAATCCAATAACGGTCAAATTTGCACGGTTGTTAGAGATATTTGAGGTGAGCTTATGGCCGAAATTTCAGGGCTCTTGACCGCCGGCAACCGGCTAAACCGGCAGCCAAACCCTGTTAAAATAGAATATAATTAGAATAAAATGACTACATTATGCCATATGAACGTGCCTTTGCAAAAATCCAATAACGGTCAAATTTGCACGGTTGTTAGAGATATTTGAGGTGAGCTTATGGCCGAAATTTCAGGGCTCTTGACCGCCGGCAACCGGCTAAACCGGCAGCCAAACCCTGTTAAAATAGAATATAATTAGAATAAAATGACTACATTATGCCATATGAACGTGCCTTTGCAAAAATCCAATAACGGTCAAATTTGCACGGTTGTTAGAGATATTTGAGGTGAGCTTATGGCCGAAATTTCAGGGCTCTTGACCGCCGGCAACCGGCTAAACCGGCAGCCAAACCCTGTTAAAATAGAATATAATTAGAATAAAATGACTACATTATGCCATATGAACGTGCCTTTGCAAAAATCCAATAACGGTCAAATTTGCACGGTTGTTAGAGATATTTGAGGTGAGCTTATGGCCGAAATTTCAGGGCTCTTGACCGCCGGCAACCGGCTAAACCGGCAGCCAAACCCTGTTAAAATAGAATATAATTAGAATAAAATGACTACATTATGCCATATGAACGTGCCTTTGCAAAAATCCAATAACGGTCAAATTTGCACGGTTGTTAGAGATATTTGAGGTGAGCTTATGGCCGAAATTTCAGGGCTCTTGACCGCCGGCAACCGGCTAAACCGGCAGCCAAACCCTGTTAAAATAGAATATAATTAGAATAAAATGACTACATTATGCCATATGAACGTGCCTTTGCAAAAATCCAATAACGGTCAAATTTGCACGGTTGTTAGAGATATTTGAGGTGAGCTTATGGCCGAAATTTCAGGGCTCTTGACCGCCGGCAACCGGCTAAACCGGCAGCCAAACCCTGTTAAAATAGAATATAATTAGAATAAAATGACTACATTATGCCATATGAACGTGCCTTTGCAAAAATCCAATAACGGTCAAATTTGCACGGTTGTTAGAGATATTTGAGGTGAGCTTATGGCCGAAATTTCAGGGCTCTTGACCGCCGGCAACCGGCTAAACCGGCAGCCAAACCCTGTTAAAATAGAATATAATTAGAATAAAATGACTACATTATGCCATATGAACGTGCCTTTGCAAAAATCCAATAACGGTCAAATTTGCACGGTTGTTAGAGATATTTGAGGTGAGCTTATGGCCGAAATTTCAGGGCTCTTGACCGCCGGCAACCGGCTAAACCGGCAGCCAAACCCTGTTAAAATAGAATATAATTAGAATAAAATGACTACATTATGCCATATGAACGTGCCTTTGCAAAAATCCAATAACGGTCAAATTTGCACGGTTGTTAGAGATATTTGAGGTGAGCTTATGGCCGAAATTTCAGGGCTCTTGACCGCCGGCAACCGGCTAAACCGGCAGCCAAACCCTGTTAAAATAGAATATAATTAGAATAAAATGACTACATTATGCCATATGAACGTGCCTTTGCAAAAATCCAATAACGGTCAAATTTGCACGGTTGTTAGAGATATTTGAGGTGAGCTTATGGCCGAAATTTCAGGGCTCTTGACCGCCGGCAACCGGCTAAACCGGCAGCCAAACCCTGTTAAAATAGAATATAATTAGAATAAAATGACTACATTATGCCATATGAACGTGCCTTTGCAAAAATCCAATAACGGTCAAATTTGCACGGTTGTTAGAGATATTTGAGGTGAGCTTATGGCCGAAATTTCAGGGCTCTTGACCGCCGGCAACCGGCTAAACCGGCAGCCAAACCCTGTTAAAATAGAATATAATTAGAATAAAATGACTATATTATGCCATATGAACGTGCCTTTGCAAAAATCCAATAACGGTCAAATTTGCACGGTTGTTAGAGATATTTGAGGTGAGCTTATGGCCGAAATTTCAGGGCTCTTGACCGCCGGCAACCGGCTAAACCGGCAGCCAAACCCTGTTAAAATAGAATATAATTAGAATAAAATGACTATATTATGCCATATGAACGTGCCTTTGCAAAAATCCAATAACGGTCAAATTTGCACGGTTGTTAGAGATATTTGAGGTGAGCTTATGGCCGAAATTTCAGGGCTCTTGACCGCCGGCAACCGGCTAAACCGGCAGCCAAACCCTGTTAAAATAGAATATAATTAGAATAAAATGACTACATTATGCCATATGAACGTGCCTTTGCAAAAATCCAATAACGGTCAAATTTGCACGGTTGTTAGAGATATTTGAGGTGAGCTTATGGCCGAAATTTCAGGGCTCTTGACCGCCGGCAACCGGCTAAACCGGCAGCCAAACCCTGTTAAAATAGAATATAATTAGAATAAAATGACTACATTATGCCATATGAACGTGCCTTTGCAAAAATCCAATAACGGTCAAATTTGCACGGTTGTTAGAGATATTTGAGGTGAGCTTATGGCCGAAATTTCAGGGCTCTTGACCGCCGGCAACCGGCTAAACCGGCAGCCAAACCCTGTTAAAATAGAATATAATTAGAATAAAATGACTATATTATGCCATATGAACGTGCCTTTGCAAAAATCCAATAACGGTCAAATTTGCACGGTTGTTAGAGATATTTGAGGTGAGCTTATGGCCGAAATTTCAGGGCTCTTGACCGCCGGCAACCGGCTAAACCGGCAGCCAAACCCTGTTAAAATAGAATATAATTAGAATAAAATGACTACATTATGCCATATGAACGTGCCTTTGCAAAAATCCAATAACGGTCAAATTTGCACGGTTGTTAGAGATATTTGAGGTGAGCTTATGGCCGAAATTTCAGGGCTCTTGACCGCCGGCAACCGGCTAAACCGGCAGCCAAACCCTGTTAAAATAGAATATAATTAGAATAAAATGACTACATTATGCCATATGAACGTGCCTTTGCAAAAATCCAATAACGGTCAAATTTGCACGGTTGTTAGAGATATTTGAGGTGAGCTTATGGCCGAAATTTCAGGGCTCTTGACCGCCGGCAACCGGCTAAACCGGCAGCCAAACCCTGTTAAAATAGAATATAATTAGAATAAAATGACTACATTATGCCATATGAACGTGCCTTTGCAAAAATCCAATAACGGTCAAATTTGCACGGTTGTTAGAGATATTTGAGGTGAGCTTATGGCCGAAATTTCAGGGCTCTTGACCGCCGGCAACCGGCTAAACCGGCAGCCAAACCCTGTTAAAATAGAATATAATTAGAATAAAATGACTACATTATGCCATATGAACGTGCCTTTGCAAAAATCCAATAACGGTCAAATTTGCACGGTTGTTAGAGATATTTGAGGTGAGCTTATGGCCGAAATTTCAGGGCTCTTGACCGCCGGCAACCGGCTAAACCGGCAGCCAAACCCTGTTAAAATAGAATATAATTAGAATAAAATGACTACATTATGCCATATGAACGTGCCTTTGCAAAAATCCAATAACGGTCAAATTTGCACGGTTGTTAGAGATATTTGAGGTGAGCTTATGGCCGAAATTTCAGGGCTCTTGACAGCCGGCAACCGGCTAAACCGGCAGCCAAACCCTGTTAAAATAGAATATAATTAGAATAAAATGACTACATTATGCCATATGAACGTGCCTTTGCAAAAATCCAATAACGGTCAAATTTGCACGGTTGTTAGAGATATTTGAGGTGAGCTTATGGCCGAAATTTCAGGGCTCTTGACCGCCGGCAACCGGCTAAACCGGCAGCCAAACCCTGTTAAAATAGAATATAATTAGAATAAAATGACTACATTATGCCATATGAACGTGCCTTTGCAAAAATCCAATAACGGTCAAATTTGCACGGTTGTTAGAGATATTTGAGGTGAGCTTATGGCCGAAATTTCAGGGCTCTTGACCGCCGGCAACCGGCTAAACCGGCAGCCAAACCCTGTTAAAATAGAATATAATTAGAATAAAATGACTACATTATGCCATATGAACGTGCCTTTGCAAAAATCCAATAACGGTCAAATTTGCACGGTTGTTAGAGATATTTGAGGTGAGCTTATGACCGAAATTTCAGGGCTCTTGACCGCCGGCAACCGGCTAAACCGGCAGCCAAACCCTGTTAAAATAGAATATAATTAGAATAAAATGACTACATTATGCCATATGAACGTGCCTTTGCAAAAATCCAATAACGGTCAAATTTGCACGGTTGTTAGAGATATTTGAGGTGAGCTTATGGCCGAAATTTCAGGGCTCTTGACCGCCGGCAACCGGCTAAACCGGCAGCCAAACCCTGTTAAAATAGAATATAATTAGAATAAAATGACTATATTATGCCATATGAACGTGCCTTTGCAAAAATCCAATAACGGTCAAATTTGCACGGTTGTTAGAGATATTTGAGGTGAGCTTATGGCCGAAATTTCAGGGCTCTTGACCGCCGGCAACCGGCTAAACCGGCAGCCAAACCCTGTTAAAATAGAATATAATTAGAATAAAATGACTACATTATGCCATATGAACGTGCCTTTGCAAAAATCCAATAACGGTCAAATTTGCACGGTTGTTAGAGATATTTGAGGTGAGCTTATGGCCGAAATTTCAGGGCTCTTGACCGCCGGCAACCGGCTAAACCGGCAGCCAAACCCTGTTAAAATAGAATATAATTAGAATAAAATGACTACATTATGCCATATGAACGTGCCTTTGCAAAAATCCAATAACGGTCAAATTTGCACGGTTGTTAGAGATATTTGAGGTGAGCTTATGGCCGAAATTTCAGGGCTCTTGACCGCCGGCAACCGGCTAAACCGGCAGCCAAACCCTGTTAAAATAGAATATAATTAGAATAAAATGACTACATTATGCCATATGAACGTGCCTTTGCAAAAATCCAATAACGGTCAAATTTGCACGGTTGTTAGAGATATTTGAGGTGAGCTTATGGCCGAAATTTCAGGGCTCTTGACCGCCGGCAACCGGCTAAACCGGCAGCCAAACCCTGTTAAAATAGAATATAATTAGAATAAAATGACTACATTATGCCATATGAACGTGCCTTTGCAAAAATCCAATAACGGTCAAATTTGCACGGTTGTTAGAGATATTTGAGGTGAGCTTATGGCCGAAATTTCAGGGCTCTTGACCGCCGGCAACCGGCTAAACCGGCAGCCAAACCCTGTTAAAATAGAATATAATTAGAATAAAATGACTACATTATGCCATATGAACGTGCCTTTGCAAAAATCCAATAACGGTCAAATTTGCACGGTTGTTAGAGATATTTGAGGTGAGCTTATGGCCGAAATTTCAGGGCTCTTGACCGCCGGCAACCGGCTAAACCGGCAGCCAAACCCTGTTAAAATAGAATATAATTAGAATAAAATGACTAAATTATGCCATATGAACGTGCCTTTGCAAAAATCCAATAACGGTCAAATTTGCACGGTTGTTAGAGATATTTGAGGTGAGCTTATGGCCGAAATTTCAGGGCTCTTGACCGCCGGCAACCGGCTAAACCGGCAGCCAAACCCTGTTAAAATAGAATATAATTAGAATAAAATGACTACATTATGCCATATGAACGTGCCTTTGCAAAAATCCAATAACGGTCAAATTTGCACGGTTGTTAGAGATATTTGAGGTGAGCTTATGGCCGAAATTTCAGGGCTCTTGACCGCCGGCAACCGGCTAAACCGGCAGCCAAACCCTGTTAAAATAGAATATAATTAGAATAAAATGACTACATTATGCCATATGAACGTGCCTTTGCAAAAATCCAATAACGGTCAAATTTGCACGGTTGTTAGAGATATTTGAGGTGAGCTTATGGCCGAAATTTCAGGGCTCTTGACCGCCGGCAACCGGCTAAACCGGCAGCCAAACCCTGTTAAAATAGAATATAATTAGAATAAAATGACTACATTATGCCATATGAACGTGCCTTTGCAAAAATCCAATAACGGTCAAATTTGCACGGTTGTTAGAGATATTTAAGGTGAGCTTATGGCCGAAATTTCAGGGCTCTTGACCGCCGGCAACCGGCTAAACCGGCAGCCAAACCCTGTTAAAATAGAATATAATTAGAATAAAATGACTACATTATGCCAATATGAACGTGCCTTTGCAAAAATCCAATAACGGTCAAATTTGCACGGTTGTTAGAGATATTTGAGGTGAGCTTATGGCCGAAATTTCAGGGCTCTTGACCGCCGGCAACCGGCTAAACCGGCAGCCAAACCCTGTTAAAATAGAATATAATTAGAATAAAATGACTACATTATGCCATATGAACGTGCCTTTGCAAAAATCCAATAACGGTCAAATTTGCACGGTTGTTAGAGATATTTGAGGTGAGCTTATGGCCGAAATTTCAGGGCTCTTGACCGCCGGCAACCGGCTAAACCGGCAGCCAAACCCTGTTAAAATAGAATATAATTAGAATAAAATGACTACATTATGCCATATGAACGTGCCTTTGCAAAAATCCAATAACGGTCAAATTTGCACGGTTGTTAGAGATATTTGAGGTGAGCTTATGGCCGAAATTTCAGGGCTCTTGACCGCCGGCAACCGGCTAAACCGGCAGCCAAACCCTGTTAAAATAGAATATAATTAGAATAAAATGACTACATTATGCCATATGAACGTGCCTTTGCAAAAATCCAATAACGGTCAAATTTGCACGGTTGTTAGAGATATTTGAGGTGAGCTTATGGCCGAAATTTCAGGGCTCTTGACCGCCGGCAACCGGCTAAACCGGCAGCCAAACCCTGTTAAAATAGAATATAATTAGAATAAAATGAATACATTATGCCATATGAACGTGCCTTTGCAAAAATCCAATAACGGTCAAATTTGCACGGTTGTTAGAGATATTTGAGGTGAGCTTATGGCCGAAATTTCAGGGCTCTTGACAGCCGGCAACCGGCTAAACCGGCAGCCAAACCCTGTTAAAATAGAATATAATTAGAATAAAATGACTACATTATGCCATATGAACGTGCCTTTGCAAAAATCCAATAACGGTCAAATTTGCACGGTTGTTAGAGATATTTGAGGTGAGCTTATGGCCGAAATTTCAGGGCTCTTGACCGACGGCAACCGGCTAAACCGGCAGCCAAACCCTGTTAAAATAGAATATAATTAGAATAAAATGACTACATTATGCCATATGAACGTGCCTTTGCAAAAATCCAATAACGGTCAAATTTGCACGGTTGTTAGAGATATTTGAGGTGAGCTTATGGCCGAAATTTCAGGGCTCTTGACCGCCGGCAACCGGCTAAACCGGCAGCCAAACCCTGTTAAAATAGAATATAATTAGAATAAAATGACTACATTATGCCATATGAACGTGCCTTTGCAAAAATCCAATAACGGTCAAATTTGCACGGTTGTTAGAGATATTTGAGGTGAGCTTATGGCCGAAATTTCAGGGCTCTTGACCGCCGGCAACCGGCTAAACCGGCAGCCAAACCCTGTTAAAATAGAATATAATTAGAATAAAATGAATACATTATGCCATATGAACGTGCCTTTGCAAAAATCCAATAACGGTCAAATTTGCACGGTTGTTAGAGATATTTGAGGTGAGCTTATGGCCGAAATTTCAGGGCTCTTGACCGCCGGCAACCGCCTAAACCGGCAGCCAAACCCTGTTAAAATAGAATATAATTAGAATAAAATGACTAAATTATGCCATATGAACGTGCCTTTGCAAAAATCCAATAACGGTCAAATTTGCACGGTTGTTAGAGATGTTTAAGGTGAGCTTATGGCCGAAATTTCAGGGCTCTTGACCGCCGGCAACCGGCTAAACCGGCAGCCAAACCCTGTTAAAATAGAATATAATTAGAATAAAATGACTATGTTATGCCATATGAACGTGCCTTTGCAAAAATCCAATAACGGTCAAATTTGCACGGTTGTTAGAGATATTTGATGTGAGCTTATTGCCGGAATTTCAGGGCTCTTGACCGCCGGCAACCGGCTAAACCGGCAGCCAAACCCTGTTTAAATAGAATATAATTAGAATAAAATGACTACATTATGCCATATGAACGTGCCTTTGCAAAAATCCAATAACGGTCAAATTTGCACGGTTGTTAGAGATATTTGAGGTGAGCTTATGGCCGAAATTTCAAGGCTCTTGACAGCCGGCAACCGGCTAAACCGGCAGCCAAACCCTGTTAAAAAGGAATATTATTGGAATATTAAAATGACTACATTATGCCATATGAACGTGCCTTTGCAAAAATCCAATAACGGTCAAATTTGCACGGTTGTTAGAGATATTTGAGGTGAGCTTATGGCCGAAATTTCAGGGCTCTTGACCGCCGGCTACCGGCTAAACCGGCAGCCAAACCCTCTTGAGAAAGAATATAATTAGAATAAAATGACTACATTATGCCATATGAACGTGCCTTTGCAAAAATCCAATAACGGTCAAATTTGCACGGTTGTTAGAGATATTTGAGGTGAGCTTATGGCCGAAATTTCAGGGCTCTTGACCGCCGGCAACCAACAAAACCGGCAGCCAAACCCTGTTAAAATAGAATATAATTAGAATAAAATGACTACATTATGCCATATGAACGTGCCTTTGCAAAAATCCAATAACGGTCAAATTTGCACGGTTGTTAGAGATATTTAAGGTGAGCTTATGGCCGAAATTTCAGGGCTCTTGACCGCCGGCAACCGGCTAAACCGGCAGCCAAACCCTGTTAAAATAGAATATAATTAGAATAAAATGACTACATTATGCCATATGAACGTGCCTTTGCAAAAATCCAATAACGGTCAAATTTGCACGGTTGTTAGAGATATTTAAGGTGAGCTTATGGCCGAAATTTCAGGGCTCTTGACCGCCGGCAACCGGCTAAACCGGCAGCCGAACCCTGTTAAAATAGAATATAATTAGAATAAAATGACTACATTATGCCATATGAACGTGCCTTTGCAAAAATCCAATAACGGTCAAATTTGCACGGTTGTTAGAGATATTTGAGGTGAGCTTATGGCCGAAATTTCAGGGCTCTTGACCGCCGGCTACCGGCTAAACCGGCAGCCAAACCCTGTTAAAATAGAATATAATTAGAATAAAATGACTACATTATGCCATATGAACGTGCCTTTGCAAAAATCCAATAACGGTCAAATTTGCACGGTTGTTAGAGATATTTGAGGTGAGCTTATGGCCGAAATTTCAGGGCTCTTGACCGCCGGCAACCGGCTAAACCGGCAGCCAAACCCTGTTAAAATAGAATATAATTAGAATAAAATGATTACATTATGCCATATGAACGTGCCTTTGCAAAAATCCAATAACGGTCAAATTTGCACGGTTGTTAGAGATATTTGAGATGAGCTTATGGCCGAAATTTCAGGGCTCTTGACCGCCGGCAACCGGCTAAACCGGCAGCCAAACCCTGTTAAAATAGAATATAATTAGAATAAAATGATTACATTATGCCATATGAACGTGCCTTTGCAAAAATCCAATAACGGTCAAATTTGCACGGTTGTTAGAGATATTTGAGGTGAGCTTATGGCCGAAATTTCAGGGCTCTTGACCGCCGGCAACCGGCTAAACCGGTAGCCAAACCCTGTTAAAATGGAACATAATGAGAATAAAATGACTACATTATGCCATATGAACGTGCCTTTGCAAAAATCCAATAACGGTCAAATTTGCACGGTTGTTAGAGATATTTGAGGTGAGCTTATGGCCGAAATTTCAGGGCTCTTCACTGCCGGCAACCGGCTAAACCGGCAGCCAAACCCTGTTAAAATAGAATATAATTAGAATAAAATGACTACATTATGCCATATGAACGTGCCTTTGCAAAAATCCAATAACGGTCAAATTTGCACGGTTGTTAGAGATATTTGAGGTGAGCTTATGGCCGAAATTTCAGGGCTCTTGACCGAAGGCAACCGGCTAAACCGGCAGCCAAACCCTGTTAAAATAGAATATAATTAGGATAAAACGACTATATTATGCCATATGAACGTGCCTTTGCAAAAATCCAATAACGGTCAAATTTGCACGGTTGTAAGAGATATTTTAGGTGAGCTTATGGCCGAAATTTCAGGGCTCTTGACCACCGGCAACCGGATAAACCGGCAGCCAAAGCTTGTTAAAATAGAATATAATTAGAATAAAATGACTACATTATGCCATATGAACGTGCCTTTGCAAAAATCCAATAACGGTCAAATTTGCACGGTTGTTAGAGATATTTGAGGTGAGCTTATGGCCGGAATTTCAGGGCTCTTGACAGCCGGAAACCAACAAAACCGGCAGCCAAACCCTGTTAAAATAGAATATAATTAGAATAAAATGACTACATTATGCCATATGAACGTGCCTTTGCAAAAATCCAATAACGTTCAAATTTGCACGGTTGTTAGAGATATTTAAGGTGAGTTTATGGCCGAAATTTCAAGGCTCTTGACCGCCGGCAACCGGCTAAACCGGCAGCCAAACCCTGTTAAAATAGAATATAATTAGAATAAAATGACTACATTATGGCATATGAACGTGCCTTTGCAAAAATCCAATAACGGTCAAATTTGCACGGTTGTTAGAGATTTTTGGGGTGAGCTTATGGCCGAAATTTCAGGGCTCTTGACCGCCGGCTACCGGCTAAACCGGCAGCCAAACCCTGTTGAGAAAGAATATAATTAGAATAAAATGACTACATTATGCCATATGAACGTGCCTTTGCAAAAATCCAATAACGGTCAAATTTGCACGGTTGTTAGAGATATTTGAGATGAGCTTATGGCCGAAATTTCAGGGTTCTTGACCGCCGGCAACCGGCTAAACCGGCAGCCAAACCCTGTTAAAATAGAATATAATTAGAATAAAATGATTACATTATGCCTTATGAACGTGCCTTTGCAAAAATCCAATAACGGTCAAATTTGCACGGTTGTTAGAGCTATTTGAGGTGAGCTTATGGCCGAAATATCAGGGCTCTTGACCGCCGGCAACCGGCTAAACCGGTAGCCAAACCCTGTTAAAATGGAATATAATGAGAATAAAATGACTACATTATGCCATATCAAAGTGCCTTTGTAAAAATCCAATAACGGTCAAATTTGCATGGTTGTTAGAGATATTTGAGGTGAGCTTATGGCCGAAATTTCAGGGCTCTTGACTGCCGGCAACCGGCTAAACCGGCAGCCAAACCCTTTTAAAATTGAATATAATTAGAATAAAATGATTATATTATGCCATATGAACGTGCCTTTGCAAAAATCCAATAACGGTCAAATTTGCACGGTTGTTAGAGATATTTGAGGTGAGATTATGGCCGAAATTTCAGGGCTCTTGACCGAAGGCAACCGGCTAAACCGGCAGCAAAATCCTGTTAAAAAAGAATATAATTAGGATAAAACGACTATATTATGCCATATGAACGTGCCTTTGCAAAAATCCAATAACGGTCAAATTTGCACGGTTGTAAGAGATATTTGAGGTGAGCTTATGGCCGAAATTTCAGGGTTCTTGACCGCCGGCAACCGGCTAAACTGGCAGCCAAAGCCTGTTAAAATAGAATATAATTACAATAAAATGACTATATTATGCCATATGAACGTGCCTTTGCAAAAATCCAATAACGGTCAAATTTGCACGGTTGTTAGAGATATTTGAGGTGAGCTTACGGCCCAAGTTTTAGGGCTCTTGACCGCCGGCAACCGGCTATACCGACAGCCAAACCCTGTTCAAATAGAATATAATTAGAATAAAATGACTACATTATGCCATTTGAACGTGCCTTTGCAAAAATCCAATAACGGTCAAATTTGCACGGTTGTTAGAGATATTTAAGGTGAGTTTATGGCCGAAATTTCAAGGCTCTTGACCGCCGGCAACCGGCTAAACCGGCACCCAAACCCTGTTAAAAAGGAATATAATTAGAATAAAATGACTATATTATGCCATATGAACGTGCCTTTTCAAAAATCCAATAACGGTCAAATTTGCACGGTTGTTAGAGATATTTGAGGTGAGCTTTTGGCCGGAATTTCACGGCTCTTGACCGCCGGCAACCGCTCAAACCGGCAGCCGAAAACTATTAAAATAGAATATAATTAGAATAAAATGACTACATTATGCCATATGAACGTGCCTTTACAAAAATTCAATAACGGTCAAATTTGCACGGTTGTTAGAGATATTTAAGGTGAGTTTATGGCCGAAATTTCAAGGCTCTTGACCGCCGGCAACCGGCTAAACCGGCACCCAAACCCTGTTAAAAAGGAATATAATTAGAATAAAATGACTACATTATGCCATATGAACGTGCCTTTGCAAAAATCCAATAACGGTCAAATTTGCAAGGTTGTTAGAGATATTTGAGGTGAGCTTATGGCCGGAATTTCACGGCTCTTGACAGCCGGCAACCAACAAAACCGGCAGCCAAACCCTGTTAAAATAGAATATAATTAGAATAAAATGACTACATTATGCCATATGGACGTGCCTTTGCAAAAATTCAATAACGGTCAAATTTGCACGGTTGTTAGAGATATTTGAGGTGAGTTTATGGCCGAAATTTCAAGGCTCTTGACCGCCGGCAACCGGCTAAACCGGCAGCCAAACCCTGTTAAAAAGGAATATAATTAGAATAAAATGACTACATTATGCCATATGAACGTGCCTTTGCAAAAATCCAATAACGGTCAAATTTGCACGGTTGTTAGAGATATTTGAGGTGAGCTTATGGCCGAAATTTCAGGGCTCTTGACCGCCGGCTACCGGCTAAACCGGCAGCCAAACCGTGTTGAGAAAGAATATAATTAGAATAAAATGTCTACATT
Source organism: Corbicula japonica (assembly GCA_038501625.1). Taxonomy (NCBI): domain Eukaryota; kingdom Metazoa; phylum Mollusca; class Bivalvia; order Venerida; family Cyrenidae; genus Corbicula; species Corbicula japonica. The sequence goes on from JAZAYU010000200.1 coordinate 39,426, forward strand.
ATGCCATATGAACGTGCCTTTGCAAAAATCCAATAACGGTCAAATTTGCACGGTTGTTAGAGATATTTGAGATGAGCTTATGGCCGAAATTTCAGGGTTCTTGACCGCCGGCAACCGGCTAAACCGGCAGCCAAACCCTGTTAAAATAGAATATAATTAGAATAAAATGATTACATTATGCCATATGAACGTGCCTTTGCAAAAATCCAATAACGGTCAAATTTGCACGGTTGTTAGAGATATTTGAGGTGAGCTTATGGCCGAAATTTCAGGGCTCTTGACCGCCGGCAACCGGCTAAACCGGTAGCCAAACCCTGTTAAAATGGAATATAATGAGAATAAAATGACTACATTATGCCATATCAAAGTGCCTTTGTAAAAATCCAATAACGGTCAAATTTGCATGGTTGTTAGAGATATTTTAGGTGAGCTTATGGCCCAAGTTTTAGGGCTCTTGACCGCCGGAAACAGGCTTTACCGACAGCCAAACCCTGTTCAAATAGAATATAATTAGAATAAAATGACTACATTATGCCATTTGAACGTGCCTTTGCAAAAGTCCAATAACGGTCAAATTTGCACGGTTGTTAGAGATAATTGAGGTGAGTTCATGGCCGAAATTTCAGGGCTCTTGACAGCCGGCAAACGGCTAAACCGGCAGCCAAACCCTGTTAAAATAGAATATAACTAGAATAAAATGACTACATTATGCCATATGAACGTGCCTTTGCAAAAATCCAATAACGGTCAAATTTGCACGGTTGTTAGAGATATTTAAGGTGAACTTATGGCCGAAATTTCAGGGCTCTTGACCGCCGGCAACCAGACAAACCGGTAGCCAAACCCTGTAAAAATAGAATATAATTAGAATAAAATGAATACATTATGCCATATGAACGTGCCTTTGCAAAAATCCAATAACGGTCAAATTGGCACGGTTGTTAGAGATATTTGAGGTGAGCTTATGGCCGAAATTTCAGGGCTCTTGACCGCAGGCAACCGGCAATTCCGGCAGCCAAACACTGTTAAAATAGAATAAAATGTCTATATTATCCCATATGAACGTGCCTTTGGAAAAATCCAATAACGGTCAAATTTGCACGGTTGTTAGAGATATTTGAGGTGAGGTTACGGCCGAAATTTCAGGGCTCTTGACCGCCGTCAACCAGCTCTTCCGGCAGCCAAACCCTGTTAAAATAGAATAAAATGACTACATTATCCCATATGAAAGTGCCTTTGGAAAAATCCAATAACGGTCAAATTTGCACGGTTGTTAGAGATATTTGAGGTGAGCTTATGGCCGAATATTCAGGGCTCTTGATTGCCGGCAACCGGCTATTCCGGCAGCCAAACACTGTTAAAAAAGAACAAAATGACTATATTATCCAATATGAACATGAATTTGGAAAAATCCAATAACGGTCAAATTTCCACGGTTGTTAGAGATATTTGAGGTGAGCTTATTCCCGAAATTTCAGGGCTCTTGACCGCCGGCAACCGGCTAAACCGGCAGCCAAACCCTGTTAAAATAGAATATAATTAGAATAAAATGACTGCATTATGCCATATGAACGTGCCTTTGCAAAAAACCATTAACGGTCAAATTTGCACGGATGTTAGAGATATTTGAGGTGAGCTTATGGCCGAAATTTCAGGGCTCTTGACCGCCGGCTAAACCGACATCAAAACCCTGTTAAAATAGAATATAATTAGAATAAAATGACTACATTATGCCATATGAACGTGCCTTTGCAAAAATCCAATAACAGTCAAATTTGCACGGTTGTTAGAGATATTTGAGTTGAGCTTATGGCCGAAATTTCAGGGCTCTTGACCGCCGGCAACCGGCTAAACCGGCAGCCAAACCCTGTTAAAAAAGAATATAATTAGAATAAAATGACTACATTATGCCATATGAACGTGCCTTTGCAAAAATCCAATAATTGTAAAATTTTCACGGTTGTTCGACATGTTTGAGGTGAGCTTATGGCCGCAATTTCAGGCCTCTTGACCGCCGGCAACCGGCTAAACCGGCAGCCAAACCCTGTTAAAATAGAATATAATTAGAATAAAATGACTACATTATGCCATATGAACGTGCCTTTGCAAAAATCCAATAACGGTCAAATTTGCACGATTGTTAGAGATATTTGAGGTGAGCTTATGGCCAAAATTTCAGGGCTCTTGACCGCCGGCAACCGGTTAAACCGGCAGCCAAACCCTGTTAAAATAAAATATAATTAGAGGAAAATGACTATATTATGCCATATGAACGTGCCTTTGCCGAAATCCAATAACGGTCAAATTTGCACGGTTGTTCGAGATATTTGAGGTGAGCTTATGGCCGAAATTTCAGGGCTCTTGACCGCCGGCAACCGGCTAAACCGGCAACCAAACCCTGTTAAAATAGAATATAATTAGAATAAAATGACTATATTATGCCATATGAACGTGCCTTTGCAAAAATCCAACAACGGTCAAATTTGCACAGTTGTTAGAGATGTTTGAGGTGAGCTTATGGCCGAAATTTCAAGGCTCTTGACCGCCGGCAACCGGCTAAACCGGCAGCCACACCCTGTTAAAATAGAATATAATCAGAATAAAATGATTATATTATGCCATATGAACGTGCCTTTGCAAAAATCCAATAACGGTCATATTTGCATGGTTGTTAGAGATATTTGAGGTGAGATTATGGCCGAAATTTCAGGGCTCTTAAACCGCCGGCAACCGGCTAAACCGGCAGCCAAACCCTCTTAAAATGGAATATAATTACAATAAAATGACTACATTATGCCATATGAACGTGCCTTTGCAAAAATCCAACAACGGTCAAATTGGCACGGTTGTTAGAGATATTTGAGGTGAGCTTATGGCCGAAATTTCAGGGCTCTTGACCGCAGGCAACCGGCTATTCCGGCAGCCAAACACTGTTAAAATAGAATAAAATGTCGATATTATCCCATATGAACGTGCCTTTGGAAAAATACAATAACGGTCAAATTTGCACGGTTGTTAGAGATATTTGAGGTGAGTTTACGGCCGAAATTTCAGTGCTCTCGACCGCCGCCAACAAGCTCTTCCGGCAGCCAAACCTTGTTAAAATAGAATAAAAAGACTACATTATCACATATGAAAGTGCCTTTGGAAAAATCCAATAACGGTCAAATTTGCACGGTTGTTAGAGATATTTTAGGTGAGCTTATGGCCGAATTTTCAGGGCTCTTGATTGCCGGCAACCGGCTATTCCGGCAGCCAAACACTGTTAAAATAGAATAAAATGACTACATTATCCCATTTGAACGTGAATTTGGAAAAATCCAATAACGGTCAAATTTCCACGGTTGTTAGAGATGTTTGAGGTGAGCTTATGGCCGAAATTTCAGGGCTCTTGACCGCCGGCAACCGGCTAAACCGGCAGACAAACACTATTAAAATAGATTATAATTAGAATAAAATGACTACATTATGCCATGTGCCTTTGCAAAAATCCAATAACGGTCAAATTTGCACGGTTGTTAGAGATATTTGAGGTGAGCTTATGGCCGAAATTTCAGGGCTCTTGACCGCCGGCAACCGGCTAAACCGGCAGCCAAACCCTGTTAAAATAGAATATAATGAGAATAAAATGACTACATTATGCCATATGAACGTGCCTTTGCAAAAAAAACGTTAACGGTCAAATTTGCACGGATGTTAGAGATATTTGAGGTGAGCTTATGGCCGAAATTTCAGGGCTCTTGACCGCCGGCAACCGGCTAAACCGGCAGCCAAACCCTGTTAAAATAGAATATAATTAGAATAAAATGACTACATTATGCCATATGAACGTGCCTTTGCAAAAATCCAATAACGGTCAAATTTGCAGGGTTGTTAGAGATATTTGAGGTGAGCTTATGGCCGAAATTTCAGGGCTCTTGACAACCGGCAACCGGCTAAACCGGCAGCCAAACCCTGTTAAAATAGAATATAATTAGAATAAAATGACTACATTATGCCATATGAACGTGCCTTTGCAAAAATCCAATAACGGTCAAATTTGCACGGTTGTTAGAGATGTTTGAGGTGAGCTATTGACCGAAATTTCAGGGCTCTTCACCGCCGGCAACCGGCTAATCCGGCAGTCAAACCCTGTTAAAATAGAATATAATTAGAATAAAATGACTATATTATGCCATATGAACGTGCCTTTGCAAAAATACATTAACGGTCAAATTTGCACGGTTGTTAGAGATATTTGAGGTCTGCTTATGGCCGGAATTTCAGGGCTCTTGACCGCCGGCAACCGGCTAAACCGGCAGCCAAACCCTGTTAAAATAGAATATAATTAGAATAAAATGACTATATTATGCCATTAGAACGTGCCTTTGCAAAAATCCAATAACGGTCAAATTTGCACGGTTGTTCGAAATATTGAGGTGAGCTTATGGCCGAAATTTCAGGGCTCTTGACCGCCGGCAACCGGCTAAACCGGCAGCTAAACCCTGTTAAAATAGAATATAATTAGAATAAAATGACTACATTATGCCATATGAACGTGCCTTTGCAAAAATCCAATAACGGCCAAATTTGCACGGTTGTTAGAGATATTAAAAGTGAGCTTATGGCCGAAATTTCAGGGCTCTTGACAGCCGGCAACCGGCTTAACCGGCAGCCAAACCCTGTTAAAATAGAATATAATTAGAATAAAATGACTACATTATGCCATATGAACGTGCCTTTGCAAAAATCCTATAACGGTCAAATTTGCACGGTTGTTAGAGAAATTTGAGGGAAGCTTATGGCCGAAATTTCAGGGCTCTTGACCACCGGCAACCGGCTAAACCGCCAGCCAAACCATGTTAAAGTATGATGTAATTAGAATAAAATGACTATATTATGCCTTATGAACGTGCCTTTGCAAAAATCCAATAACGGTCAAATTTGCACGGTTGTAAGAGATATTTGAGGTGAGCTTACGGCCCAAATTTTAGGGCTCTTGACAGCCGGCAACCGGCTAAACAGGCAGCCAAACCCTGTTAAAACAGAATATAATTAGAATAAAATGACTACATTATGCCATATGAACGTGCCTTTGCAAAAGTCCAATAAAAGTCAAATTTGAACGGTTGTTAGAGATATTTGAGGTGAGCTTATGGCCGAACTTTCAGGGCTCTTAACCGCCGGCAACCGGCTAAACCGGCAGCAAAACCCTGTTAAAATAGAATATAATTAGAATAAAATGACTACATTATGCCTTATGAACGTGCCTCTGCAAAAATCCAATAACGGTCAAATTTGCAAGGTTGTTAGAGATATTTTAGTTGAGCTAATGGCCGAAATTTCAGGGCTCTTGACCGCCGGCAACCGGCTAAACCGGCAGTCAAACCCTGTTAAAAAAGAATATAATTAGAATAAAATGACTACATTATGCCATATGAACGTGCCTTTGCAAAAGTCCAATAAAAGTCAAATTTGAACGGTTGTTAGAGATATTCGAGTTGAGCTTATGACCGAAATTTCAGGGCTCTTGACCGCCGGCAACCTGCTAAACCGGCAGCCAAACCCTGTTTAAATAGAATATAATTAGAATAACATGACTACATTATGCCACATGAACGTGCCTTTGCAAAAATCCAATAACGGTCAAATTTGCACGGTTGTTAGAGATATTTGAGATGAGCTTATGGCCGAAACTTCAGGGCTCTTGACTGCCGGCAACCGGCTAAACCGGCAGCCAAAACCTTTTAAAAAGGAATATAATTAGAATAAAATGACTACATTATGCCATATGAACGTGCCTTTGCAAAAATCCAATAACGGTCAAATTTGCACGGTTGTTAGAGATATTTGAGGTGAGCTTATGGCCGAAATTTCAGGGCTCTTGACCGCCGGCAACCGGCTAAACCGGCAGTCAAACCCTGTTAAAAAAGAATATAATTAGAATAAAATGACTACATTATGCCATATGAACGTGCCTTTGCCGAAATCCAATAACGGTCGAATTTGCACGGTTGTTAGAGATATTTGAGGTGAGCTTATGGTCGAAATTTCAGGGCTCTTGACCGCCGGCAACCGGCTAAACCGGCAGCCAAACATTGTTAAAATAGAATATAATTAGAATAAAATGATTATATTATGCCATATGAACGTGCCTTTGCAAAAATCCAATAACGGTCAAATTTGCACGGTTGTTAGCGATATTTGAGGTGAGCTTATGGCCGAAAATTCAGGGCTCTTGACCGCCGGCAACCGGCTAAACCGGCAGCCAAACCCTGTTAAAATCGAATATAATTAGAATAAAACGACTATATTATGCCATTAGAACGTGCCTTTGCAAAAATCCAATAACAGTCAAATTTGCACGGCTGTTAGAGATATTTGAGGTGAGCTTATGGCCGAAATTTTAGGGCTCTTGACCGCCGGCAACCGGCTAAACCGGCAGCCAAACCCTGTTAAAATAGAATATAATTAGAATAAAATGACTACATTATGCCATATGAACGTGCCTTTGCAAAAATCCAATAACGGTCAAATTTGCACGGTTGTTAGAGATATTTGAGATGAGCTTACGGCCCAAATTTTAGGGCTCTTGACCGCCGGCAACCGGCTAAACAGGCAGCCAAACCCTGTTAAAATAGAATATAATTAGAATAAAATGACTACATTTTGCCATATGAACGTGCCTTTGCAAAAGTCCAATAAAGGTCAAATTTGCACGGTTGTTAGAGATATTTGAGGTGAGCTTATGGCCGAAATTTCAGGGCTCTTGACCACCGGCAACCGGCTAAACCGGCAGCCAAACCCTGTTGAAATAGAATATAATTAGAATAAAATGACCACATTATGCCATATGAAAGTGCCTTTGCAAAAATCCAATAACGGTCAAATTTGCACGGTTGTTAGAGAAATTTTAGTTGAGCTTATGGCCGAAATTTCAGGGCTCTTGTGTGCCGGCAACCGGCTAAACCGGCAGCCAAACCCTGTTAAAATAGAATAAAATTAGAATAAAATGACTACATTATGCAATATGAACGTGCCTTTGCAAAAATCCAATAACGATCAAATTAGCACGGTTGTTGGAGATATTTGAGGTGAGCTTATGGCCGAAATTTCAGGGCTCTTGACCACCGGCAACCGGCTAAACCGGCAGCCAAACTCTGTTAAAATAGAATACAATTGGAATAAAATGACTATATTATGCCATATGAACGTGCCTTTGCAAAAATCCAATAACGGTCAAATTTGCACGGTTGTTAGAGATTTTTGAGGTGAGCTTATGGCCAAAATTTCAGGGCTCTTGACCGCCGGCAACCGGCTAAACCGGCAGCCAAACCCTGTTAAAATAGAATATAATTAGAATAAAATGACTACATTATGCCATATGAACGTGCCTTTGCAAAAATCCAATAACGGTCAAATTTGCAAGGTTGTTAGAGATATTTGAGGTGAGCTTATGGCCGAAATTTCAGGGCTCTTGACCGCCGGCAACCGGCTAAACCGGCAGCCAAACCCTTTTAAAAAAATATAATTAGAATAAAATGACTATATTATGCCATATGAACGTGCCTTTGCAAAAATCCAATAACGGTCAAATTTGCACGGTTGTTAGAGATATTTGAGGTGAGCTTATGGCCGAAATTTCAGGGCTCTTGACCGCCGGCAACCGGCTAAACCGGCAGCCAAACCCTGTTAAAATAGAATATAAATAGAATAAAATGATACAATTATATAATTATATAATCATAATTATAATACAATTATTTTCACTGCCTATACCAGTATTTACACTCTTAATGGCCTTATGTGCACTACCAATACCGTTATTGCCTCTCCCAATACTATTATTTTAACTCCGGATACAATTTTTTCCCATCCGGATACAATCATTTACACGCCGGTTTCACTTATTTACACGCCGGATACAATTATTTTCACTGCCTATACCAGTATTTACACTGTATATAGCCTTATGTGAACTACCAATACCGTTATTGCCACTCCCAATACTATTATTTTAACTCCGGATACAATTTTTTCCCATCCGGATACAAATATTTACACGCCGGATACACTTATTTACCCGCCGGATACAATTATTTTCACTGCCTATACCAGTATTTACACTGTAAATAGCCTTATGTGCACTACCAATACCGTTATTGCCACTCCCAATACTATTATTTTAACTCCGGAAACAATTTTTTCCCATCCGCATACAATTATTTACACGCCGGATACACTTATTTACCCGCCGGATACAATTATTTTCACTGCTTATACCAGTATTTACACTGTTAATAGCCTTATGTGCACTACCAATACCGTTATTGCCACTCCCAATACTATTTTTAAACTCCGGGTACAATTTTTTCCCATAAAGATACAATTATTTACACGCAGGATACACTTATTTACCCGCCGGATACAATTATTTTCACTGCCTATACCAGTATTTACACTGTTAATAGCCTTATGTGCACTAACAACACCGTTATTGCCACTCCCAATACTATTATTTTAACTCCGGATAGAATTTTTTCCCATCCGGATACAATTACTTACACGCCGGATACACTTATTTACCCGCCGGATACAATTCTTTTCAATGCCTATACCAGTATTTACACTGTTAATAGCCTTATGTGCACTACCAATACCGTTATTGCCACTCCCAATACAATTATTTTAACTCCGGATACAATTTTTTCCCATCCGGATACAATTATTTACACGCCGGATACACTTATTTACCCGCCGGATACAATTATTTTCACTGCCTATACCAGTATTTACACTGTCAATAGCCTTGTGTGCACTACCTTTACCGTTATTGCCACTCCCAATACTATCATTTTAACTCCGGATACAATTTTTCCCATCCGGATACAATTATTTACACGCCGGATACACCTATTTACCCGCCGGATACAATTATTTTCACTGCCTATACCAGTATTTACACTGTTAATAGCCTTATGTGCACTACCAATACCGTTATTGCCACTCCCAATACTATTATTTTAACTCCGGATACAATTTTTTCCCATCCGGATACAATTATTAACACGCCGGATACACTTATTTACCCGCCGGATACAATTATTTTCACTTTCTATAACAGTATTTACACTGTTAATAGCCTTATGTGCACTACCAATACCGTTATTGCCACTCCCAATACTATTATTTTAACTCCGGATACAATTTTGTCCCATCCAGATACAATTATTTACACGCCGGATACACTTATTTACCCGCCGGATACAATTATTTTCACTGCCTATACCAGTATTTACACTGTTAATAGCCTTATGTGAACTACCAATACCGTTTTTGCCACTCCCAATACTATTATTTTAACTCCGGATACAAATTTTTCCCATCCGGATACAATTATATACACGCCGGATACACCTATTTACCCGCCGGATACAATTATTTTCACTGATTATACCGGTATTTACACTGTTAATAGCCTTATGTGCACTACCAATACCGTTATTGCCACTCCCAATACTATTATTTTAACTCCGGATACAATTTTTCCCATCCGCATACAATTATTTACACGCCAGATACAATTATTTACCCGCTGGATACAATTATTTTCACTGCCTTTACCAGAATTTACACATTTTATAGCCTGATGTGCACTACCAATACCGTTATTGCCACTCCTAATACTATTATTTCCCATCCTGATACAATTATTTACACGCCGGATACACTTATTTACCCGCCGGATAAAATTATTTTCAATTCCTATACCAGTATTTACACTGTTAATAGCCTTATGTGCACTACCAATACCGTTATTGCCACTCCCAATACTATAATTTTAACTCCGGATACAATTTTTTCCCATCCGGATACAATAATTTACACGCTGGATACACTTATTTACCCGCCGAGTACAATTATTTTCACTGCCTATACCAGTATTAACACTGTTAATAGCCTTATGTGCACTACCGATACCGTTATTGCCACTCCCAATACTATTATTTTAACTCCGGATACAATTTTATCCCATTCGGGTACAATTATTTACACGCCGGATACACTTATTTACCCGCCGGATACAATTATTTTCATTGCCTATACCAGTATTTACACTGTTAATAGCATTATGTGCACTACAAATACCGCTATTGCCACTCCCAATACTATTATTTTAACTCCGGATACAATTTTACCCATCCGGATACAATTATTAACACGCCGGATAGAATTATTTACCAGCCGGATACAATTATTTTCACTGCCTCTACCAGTATTGTCACTGTTAATAGCCTTATGTACACTACTAATACCGTTATTGCCACTCCCAATACTATTATTTTAACTCAGGATACAGTTTGTTCCCATCCGGAAACAATTATTTACACGCCGGATACATTTTTTTACCCGCCGGATACAATTATTTTCACTGCCTATACCAGTATTAACACTGTTAATAGCCTTATGTGCACTACCAATACCGTTATTGCCACTCCCAATACCATTATTTCCCATCCTGATACAATTATTTACACGCCGGATACACGTATTTACCCGCCGGAAACAATTATTTTCACTGCCTACACCAGTATTTCCACTGTTAATAGCCTTATGTGCACTACCAATACCGTTATTGCCACTCCCAATTCTATAATTTTAACTCCGGATACAATTTTTTCCCGTTCGGATACAATTATTTACACGCCGGATACACTTATTTACACGCCGGATACAGTTATTTTTACTGCCTATACCAGTATTTACACTGTTAATAGCCTTATGTGCACTACCAATACCGTTATTGCCACTCCCAATACTATTATTTTAACTCCTAATACAATTTTTTCCCATCCGGATACAATTATGTACACGCCGGATACACTTATTTTCCCGCCGGATACAATTATTTTCACTGCCTCTACCAGTATTGTCACTGTTAATAGCCTTATATGCACTACCAATACCGTTATTGGCACTCCCAATACTATTATTTTAACTCCGGATACAATTTTTTCCCATCCGCATACAACTATATACACGCCGGATACACTTATTTACTCGCCGGATACCTTTATTTTCACTGCCTATACCAATATTTACACTGTAAATAGCCTTATGTGCACTACCAATACCGTTATTGCCACTCCAAATACTATTATTTTAACTCCGGATACAATTTTTTCCCATCCGGATACAATTATTTACAGGCCGGATACACTTATTTACCCGCCGGATACAATTATTTTCACTGCCTGTACCAGTATTTACACTGTTAATAGCCTTATGTGCACTACCAATACCGTTATTGCCACTCCCAATACTATTATTTTAACTCCGGATACAATTTTTCCCATCCGGATACAATTATTTACACGCCGGATACACTTATTCACCCGCCGGATACAAATATTTTCACTGCCTATACCAGTATTTACACTGTTAATAGCCTTATGTGCACTACCAATACCGTTATTGCCACTCACAATACTATTATTTTAACTCCGGATACAATTTTTTCCCATCCGGATACAATTTTTTACAGGCCGGATACACTTATTCACCCGCCGGATACAATTATTTTCACTGCCTATACCAGTATTTCCACTGTTAATAGCCTTATGTGCACTACCAATACCGTTATTGCCATTCCCAATACTATTATTTTAACTCCGGATACAATTTTTTCCCATCCGGATACAATTATTTACACGCCGGATACACTTATTTTAACGCCGGATACAATTATTTTTACTGCCTCTACCAGTATTTACACTGTTAATAGCCTTATGTGCACTACCAATACCGTTATTGCCACTCCCAATACTATTATTTTTACTCCGGATACATTTTTTTCCCATCCGGATACAATTATTTACACGCCGGATACACTTATTTACCCGCCGGATACAATTATTTTCACTGCCTATACGAGAGTTTACACTGTTAATAGCCTTATGTGCACTACCAATACCGTTATTGCCACACCCAAAACTATTATTTTAACTCCGGATACAATTTTTTCCCATCCGGATACAATTATTTACACGCCGGTTTCACTTATTTACCCGCCGGATACAATTATTTTCACTGCCTATACCAGTATTTACACTGTTAATAGCCTTTTGTGCACTACCAATACCGTTATTGCCACTCCCAATACTATTATTTTAACTCCGGATACAATTTTTTCCATTCCGGATACAATTATTTACACGCCGGATACACTTATTTACCCGCCGGATACAATTATTTTCACTGCCGATACCAGTATTTACACTGTTAATAGCCTTATATGCACTTCCAATACCGTTATTGCCACTCCCAATACTATTATTTTAACTCCGGATACAATTTTTTCCCATCCGGATACAATTATTTACACGCCGGATACACTTATTTACCCGCCGGATACAATTATTTTCACTGCCTATACCAGTATTTACACTGTTAATAGCCTTATGTGCACTACCAATACCGTTATTGCCACTCCCAATACTATTATTTTAACTCCGGATACAATGTTTTGCCATCCGGATACAAATATTTACACGCCGGATACACTTATTTACCCGCCGGATACAATTATTTTCACTGCCTTGACCAGTATTTACACTCTTAATAGCCTTAGGCGCACTACCAATACCGTTATTGCCACTCCCAATACCATTATTTCCCATCCTGATACAATTATTTACACGCCGGACACACTTATTTACCAACCGGATACAATTATTTTTACTGCCTCTACCAGTATTTACACTGTTAATAGCCTTATGTGCACTATCAATACCGTTATTGCCACTCCCAATACTATTATTTTAACTCCGGATACAATTTTTTCCCATCCGGATACAATTATTTACCAGCCGGATACACTTATTTACCCGCAAGATACAATTATTTTCACTGCCTATACCAGTATTTACACTGTTAATAGCCTTATGTGCACTACCAATACCGTTATTGCCACTCCCAATACTATTATTTTAACTCCGGATACAATTTTTTCTCATCCGGATACAATTATTTACACGCCGGATACACTTATTTACCCGCCGGATACAATTATTTTCACTGCCTTTACCAGTATTTACACTGTTAATAGCCTTATGTTCACTACCAATACCGCTATTGCCACTCCCAATACTATTATTTTATCTCCGGATACAATTTTTTCCCATCCGGATACAATTATTTACACGCCGGATACACTTATTTACCCGCCGGATACAATTATTTTCACTGCCTTTACCAGTATTTACACTGTTAATAGCCTTATGTGCACTTCCAATACCGTTATTGCCACTCCCAATACTATTATTTTAACTCCGGATACAATTTTTTCCCATCCGGATACAATTATTTACACGCCGGATACACTTATTTACCCGCCGGATACAATTATTTTCACTGCCTATACGAGAATTTACACTGTTAATAGCCTCATGTGCACTACCAATACCGTTATTGCCACTCCCAATACTATTATTTTAACTCCGGATACAATTTTTTCCCATCCGGATACAATTATTTACACGCCAGTTTCACTTATTTACCCGCCGTATACAATGATTTTCACTGCCTATACCAGTATTTACACTGTGAATAGCCTTATGTGCACTACCAATACCGTTATTGCCACTCCCAATACTATTATTTTTACTCCGGATACAATTTTTCCAATCCGGATACAATTATTTACACGCCGGATACACTTATTTACCCGCCGGATACAATTATTTTCACTGCCTATACCAGTATTTACACTGTTAATAGCCTTATATGCACTACCAATACCGTTATTGCCACTCCCAATACTATTATTTTAACTCCGGATACAATTTTATCCCATCCGGATACAATTATTTACATGCCGGATACACTTATTTACCCGCCGGATACAATTATTTTCACTGCCTATACCAGTATTTACACTGTTAATAGCCTTATGTGCACTACCAATACCGTTATTGCCACTCCCAATACTATTATTTTAACTCCGGATACATTTTCTCCCATCCGGACACAATTATTTACACGCCGGATACACTTATTCACCCGCCGGATACAAATATTTTCACTGCCTATACCAGTATTTACACTGTTAATAGCCTTATGTGCACTACTAATACCGTTATTGCCACTCACAATACTATTATTTTAACTCCGGATACAATTTTTTCCATCCGCATACAATTATTTACACGCCGGATTCACTTATATACCCGCCGGATACAATTATTTTCACTGCCTATACTAGTATTTACACTGTTAATAGCCTTATGTGCAATACCAATACCGTTATTGCCACTCCCAATACTATTATTTTAACTCCGGATACAATTTTTTCCCATCCGGATACAATTATTTACACGCCGGATACACTTATTTACCCGCCGGATACAATTATTTTCACTGCCTATACGAGAGTTTACACTGTTAATAGCCTTATGTGCACTACCAATACCGTTATTGCCACTCCCAATACTATTATTTTAACTCCGGATAAAATTTTTGCCCATCCGGATACAATTATTTACACGCCGGTTTCACTTATTTACCCGCCGGATACAATTATATTCAATGCCTATACCAGTATACGAGAGTTTACACTGTTAATAGCCTTTTGTGCACTACCAATACCGTTATTGCCACTCCCAATACTATTATTTTAACTCCGGATACAATTATTTACACGCCGGTTTCACTTATTTATCCGCCGGATACAATTATTTTCACTGCCTATACCAGTATTTACACTGTTAATAGCCTAATGTACATTACCAATACCGTTATTGCCAATAACAATACTATTATTTTAACTCCGGATACAATTTTTTCCAATCCGGATACAATTATTTACACGCCAGATACACTTATTTACCCGCCGGATACAATTATTTTCACTGCCTACACCAGTATTTTCACTGTTAATAGCCTTATGTGCACTACCAATACCGTTTTTGCCACTCCCAATACTACTATTTTAACTCCGGATACAATTTTTCCCATCCGGATACAATTATTTACACGCCGGATACACTTATTCACCCGCCGGATACAATTATTTTCACTGCCTATACCAGTATTTACACAGTTAATAGCCTTATGTGCACTACTAATACCGTTATTGCCACTCCCAATACTATTATTTTAACTCCGGATACAATTTTTTCCAATCCGCATACAACTATTTACACGCCGGATACACTTATTTACCCGCCGGATACAATTATTTTCACTGCCTACACCAGTATTTTCACTGTTAGTAGCCTTAGGTGCACTACCAATACCGTTATTGCCACTCCCAATACTATAATTTTAACTGCGGATACAATTTTTTCCCGTCCGGATACAATTATTTACACGCCGGATACACTTATTTACCCGCCGGATACAGTTATTTTTACTGCCTATACCAGTATTTACACTGTTAATAGCCTTATGTGCACTACCAATACCGTTATTACCACTCCCAATACTATTATTTTAACTCCGGATACAATTTTTTCCCATCCGGATACAATTATTTACACGCCGGATACACTTATTACCCGCCGGATACAATTATTTTCACTGCCTCTACCAGTATTGTCACTGTTAATAGCCTTATGTGCACTACCAATACCGTTATTGCCACACCCAATGCTATTATTTTAACTCCGGATACAATTTTTCCCATCCGCATACAACTATATACACGCCGGATACAATTATTTACTCGCCGGATACCTTTATTTTCACTGCCTATACCAGTATTTACACTGTTAATAGCCTTATGTGCACTACCAATACCGTTATTGCCACTCCAAATACTATTATTTTAACTCCGGATACAATTTTTTCCCATCCGCACACAATTATTTACACGCCGGATACACTTAATAACCCGCCGGATACAATTATTTTCACTGCCTCTACCAGTATTGTCACTGTTATTAGCCTTATGTGCACTACCAATACCGTTATTGCCACTCCCAATACTACTATTTTAACTCCGGATACAATTTTTCCCATCCGGATACAATTATTTACACGCCGGATACACTTATTCACCCGCCGGATACAATTATTTGCACTGCCTATACCAGTATTTACACTGTTAATAGTCTTATGTGCACTACCAATACCGTTATTGCCACTCCCAATACTATTATTTTAACTCCGGATACATTTTTTCCCATCCGGATACAATTATTTACACGCCGGATACACTTATTTACCCGCCGGATACAATTATTTTCACTGCATATACGATAATTTACACTGTTAATAGCCTTATGTGCATTACCAATACCGTTATTGCCACTCCCAATACTATTATTTTAACTCAGGATACAATTTTTTCCCATCCAGATACAATTATTTACACGCCGGTTTCACTTATTTACCCGCCGGATACAATTATTTTCACTGCCTATACCAGTATTTACACTGTTAATAGCCTTGTGTGCACTACCAATACCGCTATTGCCACTCCCAATACTATTATTTTAACTACGGATACAATTTTTTCCAATCCGGATACAATTATATACACGCCGGATGCACTTATTTAACCGCCGGATACAATTATTTTCACTGCCTATACCAGTATTTACACTGTTAATAGCCTTATATGCACTACCAATACCGTTATTGCCACTCCCAATACTATTATTTTAACTCCGGATACAATTTTTTCCAATCCGGATACAATTATTTACACGCCGGATACACTTATTTACCCGCCGGATACAATAATTTTCACTGCCTATACCAGTATTTACACTGTTAATAGCCTTATATGCACTACCAATACCGTTATTGGCACTCCCAATACTATTATTTTAACTCCGGATACAATTTTATCCCATCCGGATACAATTATTTACATGCCGGATACACTTATTTACCCGCCGGATACAATTATTTTCACTGCCTATACCAGTATTTACACTGTTAATAGCCTTATGTGCACTATCAATACCGTTATTGCCACTCCCAATACTATTATTTTAACTCCGGATACAATTTTTCCCATCCGGATACAATTATTTAGACGCCGGATACACTTATTCACCCTCCGGATACAAATATTTTCACTGCCTATACCAGTATTTACACTGTTAATAGCCTTATGTGCACTACTAATACCGTTATTGCCACTCACAATACTATTATTTTAACTCCGGATACAATTTTTCCCATCCGCATACAATTATTTACACGCCGGATTCACTAATATACCCGCCGGATACAATTATTTTCACTGCCTATACTAGTATTTACACTGTTAATAGCCTTATGTGCACTACCAATACCGTTATTGCCACTCCCAATACTATTATTTTAACTCCGGATACATTTTTTTCCCATCCGGATACAATTATTTACACGCCGGATACACTTATTTACCCGCCGGATACAATTATTTTCACTGCCTATACGAGAGTTTACACTGTTAATAGCCTTATGTGCACTACCAATACCGTTATTGCCACTCCCAATACTATTATTTTAACTCCGGATACAATTTTTTCCCATCCGGATACAATTATTTACACGCCGGTTTCACTTATTTACCCACCGGATACAATTATATTCAATGCCTATACCAGTATACGAAAGTTTACACTGTTAATAGCCTTTTGTGCACTACCAATAACGTTATTGCCACTCCCAATACTATTATTTTAACTCCGGATACAATTATTTACACGCCGGTTTCACTTATTTATCCGCCGGATACAATTATTTTCCCTGCCTATACCAGTATTTACACTGTTAATAGCCTTATGTGCATTACCAATACCGTTATTGCCAATAACAATACTATTATTTTAACTCCGGATACAATTTTTTCCAATCCGGATACAATTATTTACACGCCGGATACACCGGATACACTTATTTACCCGCCGGATACAATTATTTTCACTGCCTACACCAGTATTTTCACTGTTAATAGCCTTATGTGCACTACCAATACCGTTATTGCCACTCCCAATACTACTATTTTAACTCCGGATACAATTTTTTCCAATCCGCATACAACTATTTACACGCCGGATACACTTATTTACCCGCCGGATACAATTATTTTCACTGCCTACACCAGTATTTTCACTGTTAGTAGCCTTATGTGCACTACCAATACCGTTATTGCCATTCCCAATACTATAATTTTAACTGCGGATACAATTTTTTCCCGTCCGGATACAATTATTTACACGCCGGATACACTTATTTACCCGCCGGATACAGTTATTTTTACTGCCTATACCAGTATTTACACTGTTAATAGCCTTATGTGCACTACCAATACCGTTATTACCACTCCCAATACTATTATTTTAACTCCGGATACAATTTTTTCCCATCCGGATACAATTATTTACACGCCGGATACACTTATTTACCCGCCGGATACAATTATTTTCACTGCCTTTACCAGTATTTACACTGTTAATAGCCTTATGTGCACTACCAATACCGTTATTGCCACTCCCAATACTATTATTTTAACTCCGGATACAATTATTTACACGCCGGTTTCACTTATTTATCCGCCGGATACAATTATTTTCACTGCCTATACCAGTATTTACACTGTTAATAGCCTTATGTGCATTACCAATACCGTTATTGCCAATAACAATACTATTATTTTAACTCCGGATACAATTTTTTTCAATCCGGATACAATTATTTACACGCCGGATACACTTATTTACCCGCCGGATACAATTATTTTCACTGCCTACACCAGTATTTTCACTGTTAATAGCCTTATGTGCACTACCAATACCGTTATTGCCACTCCCAATACTACTATTTTAACTCCGGATACAATTTTTCCCAACCGGATAGAATTATTTACACGCCGGATACACTTATTCACCCGCCGGATACAATTATTTTCACTGCCTATACCAGTATTTACACTGTTAATAGCCTTATGTGCACTACTAATACCGTTATTGCCACTCACAATACTATTATTTTAACTCCGGATACATTTTTTTCCAATCCGCATACAACTATTTACACGCCGGATACACTTATTTACCCGCCGGATACAATTATTTTCACTGCCTACACCAGTATTTTCACTGTTAGTAGCCTTATGTGCACTACCAATACCGTTATTGCCACTCCCAATACTTTAATTTTAACTGCGGATACAATTTTTTCCCGTCCGGATACAATTATTTACACGCCGGATACACTTATTTACCCGCCGGATACAGTTATTTTTACTGCCTATACCAGTATTTACACTGTTAATAGCCTTATGTGCACTACCAATACCGTTATTACCACTCGCAATACTATTATTTTAACTCCGGATACAATTTTTTCCCATCCGGATACAATTATTTACACGCCGGATACACTTATTTACCCGCCGGATACAATTATTTTCACTGCCTCTACCAGTATTGTCACTGTTAATAGCCTTATGTGCACTACCAATACCGTTATTGCCACTCCCAATGCTATTATTTTAACTCCGGATACAATTTTTTCCCATCCGCATACAACTATATACACGCCGGATACAATTATTTACTCGCCGGATACCTTTATTTTCACTGCCTATACCAGTATTAACACTGTTAATAGCCTTATGTGCACTACCAATACCGTTATTGCCACTAGAAATACTATTATTTTAACTCCGGATACAATTTTTTCCCATCCGCATACAATTATTTACACGCCGGATACACTTAATAACCCGCCGGATACAATTATTTTCACTGCCTCTACCAGTATTGTCACTGTTATTAGCCTTATGTGCACTACCAATACCGTTATTGCCACTCCCAATACTACTATTTTAACTCCGGATACAATTTTTCCCATCCGGATACAATTATCTACACGCCGGATACACTTATTCACCCGCCGGATACAATTATTTTCACTGCCTATACCAGTATTTACACTGTTAATAGCCTTATGTGCACTTCTAATACCGTTATTGCCACTCACAATACTATTATTTTAACTCCGGATACAATTTTTGCCCATCCGCATACAACTATTTACACGCCGGATACACTTATTTACCCGCCGGATACAATTATTTTCACTGCCTACACCAGTATTTTCACTGTTAGTAGCCTTATGTGCACTACCAATACCGTTATTGCCACTCCCAATACTATTATTTTAACTGCGGATACAATTTTCTCCCGTCCGGATATAATTATTTACACGCCGGATACACTTATTCACCCGCCGGATACAGTTATTTTTACTGCCTATACCAGTATTTACACTGTTAATAGCCTTATGTGCACTACCAATACCGTTATTACCACTCCCAATACTATTATTTTAACTCCGGATACATTTTTTTCCCATCCGGATACAATTATTTACACGCCGGATACACTTATTTACCCGCCGGATACAATTATTTTCACTGCCTCTACCAGTATTGTCACTGTTAATAGCCTTATGTGCACTACCAATACCGTTATTGCCACTCCCAATGCTATTATTTTAACTCCGGATACAATTTTTTCCCATCCGCATACAACTATATACACGCCGGATACAATTATTTACTCGCCGGATACCTTTATTTTCACTGCCTATACCAGTATTTACACTGTTAATAGCCTTATGTGCACTACCAATACCGTTATTGCCACTCCAAATACTATTATTTTAACTCCGGATACAATTTTTTCCCATCCGCATACAATTATTTACACGCCGGATACACTTAATAACCCGCCGGATACAATTATTTTCACTGCCTCTACCAGTATTGTCACTGTTATTAGCCTTATGTGCACTACCAATACCGTTATTGCCACTCCCAATACTATTATTTTAACTCCGGATACAATTTTTTCCCATCCGCATACAATTATTTACACGCCGGATACACTTAATAACCCGCCGGATACAATTATTTTCACTGCCTCTACCAGTATTGTCACTGTTATTAGCCTTATGTGCACTACCAATACCGTTATTGCCACTCCCAATACTGTTATTTTAAATCCGGATACAATTTTTTCTCATCAGGATAACATTATTTACACGCCGGATACACTTATTTACCCGCCGGATACAATTATTTTCACTGCCTTTACCAGTATTTACACTGTTAATAGCCTTATGTGCACTACCAATACCGTTATTGCCACTCCCAATACTATTATTTTAACTCCGGATACAATTTTTTCCCATCCGCATACAATTATTTACACGCCGGATACACTTATTTACCCGCCGGATACAATTATTTCCACTGCCTATACCAGTATTTACACTGTTAATAGCCTTATGTGCACTACCAATACCGTTATTGCCACTCCCAATACTATTATTTTAACTCCGGATACATTTTTTCCCATCCGGATACAATTATTTACACGCCGGATACACTTATTTACCCGCCGGATACAATTATTTTCACTGCCTATACGATAATTTACACTGTTAATAGCCTTATGTGCACTACCAATACCGTTATTGCCACTCCCAATACTATTATTTTAACTCAGGATACAATTTTTTCCCATCCGGATACAATTATTTACACGCCGGTTTCACTTATTTACCCGCCGGATACAATTATTTTCACTGCCTATACCAGTATTTACACTGTTAATAGCCTTGTGTGCACTACCAATACCGCTATTGCCACTCCCAATACTATTATTTTAACTACGGATACAATTTTTTCCAATCCGGAAACAATTTTATACACGCCGGATACACTTATTTACCCGCCGGATACAATTATTTTCACTGCATATACCAGTATTTACACTGTTAATAGCCTTGTATGCACTACCAATACCGTTATTGCCACTCCCAATACTATTATTTGAACTCCGGATACAATTTTTTCCCATCCGGATACAATTATTTACATGCCGGATACACTTATTTACCCGCCGGATACAATTATTTTCACTGCCTATACAAGTATTTACACTGTTAATAGCCTTAAGTGCACTACCAATACCGTTATTGCCACTCCCAATACTATTATTTTAACTCCGGATACAAGTTTTCTCATCCGGATACAATTATTTACACGCCGGATACACTTATTCACCCGCCGGATACAATTATTTTCACTGCCTATACCAGTATTTACACTGTTAATAGCCTTGTGTGCACTACCAATACCGCTATTGCCACTCCCAATACTATTATTTTAACTACGGATACAATTTTTTTCCAATCCGGAAACAATTTTTTACACGCCGGATACACTTGTTTAACCGCCGGATACTATTATTTTCACTGCATATACCAGTATTTACACTGTTAATAGCCTTATATGCACTACCAATACCGTTATTGCCACTCCCAATACTATTATTTTAACTCCGGATACAATTTTTTTCCCATCCGGATACAATTATTTACACGCCGGTTTCACTTATTTACCCGCCGGATACAATTATTTTCACTGCCTATACCAGTATTTACTCTGTTAATAGCCTTGTGTGCACTACCAATACCGCTATTGCCACTCCCAATACTATTATTTTAACTACGGATACAATTTTTTCCAACCCGGATACAATTTTATACACGCCGGATACACTTATTTAACCGCCGGATACAATTATTTTCACTGCCTATACCAGTATTTACACTGTTAATAGCCTTATATGCACTACCAATACCGTTATTGCCACTCCCAGTACTATTATTTTAACTCCGGATACAATTTTTTCCCATCCGGAAACAATTATTTACATGCCGGATACACTTATTCACCCGCCGGATACAATTATTTTCACTGCCTATACAAGTATTTACACTGTTAATAGCCTTATGTGCACTACCAATACCGTTATTGCCACTCCCAATACTATTATTTTAACTCCGGATACAAGTTTTCCCATCCGGATACAATTATTTACACGCCGGATACACTTATTCACCGGCCGGATACAAATATTTTCACTGCCTATACCAGTATTTACACTGTAAATAGCCTTTTGTGCACTACTAATACCGTTATTGCCACTGACAATACTATTATTTTAACTCAGGATACAATTTTTTCCCATCCGGATACAATTATTTACACGCCGGTTTCACTTATTTACCCGCCGGATACAATTATTTTCACTGCCTATACCAGTATTTACACTGTTAATAGCCTTGTGTGCACCACCAATACCACTATTGCCACTCCCAATACTATTATTTTAACTACGGATACAATTTTTTTCCAATCCGGAAACAATTTTTTACACGCCGGATACACTTGTTTAACCGCCGGATACAATTATCTTCACTGAATATACCAGTATTTACACTGTTTATAGCCTTATATGCACTACCAATACCGTTATTGCCACTCCCAATACTATTATTTTAACTCCGGATACAATTTTTTCCCATCCGGATACAATTATTTACATGCCGGATACACTTATTTACCCGCCGGATACAATTATTTTCACTGCCTATACAACTATTTACACTGTTAATAGCCTTATGTGCACTACCAATACCGTTATTGCCACTCACAATACTATTATTTTAACTCCGGATACAAGTTTTCTCATCCGGATACAATTATTTACACGCCGGATACACTTTTTCACCCGCCGGATACAATTATTTTCACTGCCTATACCAGTATTTACACTGTTAATAGCCTTGTGTGCACTACCAATACCGCTATTGCCACTCACAATACTATTATTTTAACTACGGATACAATTTTTTTCCAATCCGGAAACAATTTTTACACGCCGGATACACTTGTTTAACCGCCGGATACAATTATTTTCACTGGATATACCAGTATTTACACTGTTAATAGCCTTATATGCACTACCAATACCGTTATTGCCACTCCCAATACTATTATTTTAACTCCGGATACAATTTTTTCCCATCCGGATACAATTATTTACATGCCGGATACACTTATTTACCCGCCGGATACAATTATTTTCACTGCCTATACAAGTATTTACACTGTTAATAGCCTTATGTGCACTACCAATACCGTTATTGCCACTCCCAATACTATTATTTTAACTCCGGATACAAGTTTTCTCATCCGGATACAATTATTTACACGCCGGATACACTTATTCACCCGCCGGATACAAATATTTTCACTGCCTATACCAGTATTTACACTGTAAATAGCCTTTTGTGCACTACTAATACCGTTATTGCCACTCACAATACTATTATTTTAACTCCGGATACAATTTTTTCCCATCCGCATACAACTATTTACACGCCGGATACACTTATATACCCGCCGGATACAATTATTTTCACTGCCTTTACTAGTATTTACACTGTTAATAGCCTTATGTGCACTACCAATACCGTTATTGCCACTCCCAATACTATTATTTTAACTCCGGATACACTTATTTACCCGCCGGATAAAATTATTTTCACTGCCTATACCAGTATTTCCACTGTTAATAGCATTATGTGCACTACCAATACCGTTATTGCCACACCCAATACTATAATTTCAACTCCGGATACAATTTTTCCCGTCCGGATACAATTATTTACACGCCGGATACACTTATTTACCCGCCGGATACAATTATTTTCACTGCCTATACCAGTATTTCCACTGTTAATAGCCTTATGTGCACTACCAATACCGTTATTGCCACTCCCAATACTATTATTATAACTCCGGATACAATTTTTTCCCATTCGGATACAATTATTTACACGCCGGATACACTTATTTACCCGCCGGATACAATTATTTTCACTGCCTCTACCAGTATTTACACTGTTAATAGCCTTATGTGCACTACCAATACCGTTATTGCCACTCCCAATACTATTATTATAACTCCGGATACAATTTTTTCCCATTCGGATACAACTATATACACGCCGGATACACTTATTTACTCGCCGGATACCTTTATTTTCACTGCCTATACCAGTATTTACACTGTAAATAGCCTTATGTGCACTACCAATACCGTTATTGCCACTCCAAATACTATTATTTTAACTCCGGATACAATTTTTTCCCATCCGGATACAAATATTTACAGGCCGGATACACTTATTTACCCGCCGGATACAATTATTTTCACTGCCTATACCAGTATTTACACTGTTAATAGCCTTATGTGCACTACCAATACCGTTATTGCCACTCCCAATACTATTATTTTAACTCCGGATACATTTTTTTCCCATCCGGATACAATTATTTACACGCCGGATACACTTATTTACCCGCCGGATACAATTATTTTCACTGCCTATACGAGAGTTTACACTGTTAATAGCCTTATGTGCACTACCAATACCGTTATTGCCACTCCCAAAACTATTATTTTAACTCCGGATACAATTTTTTCCCATCCGGATACAATTATTTACACGCCGGTTTCACTTATTTACCCGCCGGATACAATTATTTTCACTGCCTATACCAGTATTTACACTGTTAATAGCCTTATGTGCACTACCAATACCGTTATTGCCACTCCCAATACTATTATTATAACTCCGGATACAATTTTTTCCCATCCGGATACAATTATTTACACGCCGAATACACTTATTTACCCGCCGGATACAATTATTTTCACTGCCTACACCAGTATTTACACTGTTAATAGCCTTATATGCACTACCAATACCGTTAATGCCACTCCCAATGCTATTATTTTAACTCCGGATACATTTTTTTCCCATCCGGATACAATTATTTACACGCCGGATACACTTATTTACCCGCCGGATACAATTATTTTCACTGCCTATACCAGTATTAACACTGTTGATAGCCTTATGTGCACTACCAATACCGTTATTGCCATTCCCAATACTATTATTTTAACTCCGGATACAATTAATCCCATCCGGATACAATTTTTTACACGCCGGATACACTTATTCATCCGCCGGATACATTTATTTTCACTGCCTATACCAGTATTTACACTGTTAATAGCCTTATGTGCACTACTAATACCGTTATTGCCACTCAACATACTATTATATTAACTCCGGATACAATTTTTCCCATCCGCATACAACTATTTACACGCCGGATACACTTATATACCCGCCGGAAACAATTATTTTCACTGCCTATACTAGTATTTACACTGTTAATAGCCTTATGTGCACTACCAATACCGTTATTGCCACTCCCAATACTATAATTTTAACTCCGGATACAATTTTTTCCCATCCGGATACAATTATTTACACGCCTGATACACTTATTTACCCGCCGGATACAGTTATTTTTACTGCCTATACCAGTATTTACACTGTTAATAGCCTTATGTGCACTACCAATACCGTTCTTACCACTCCCAGTACTATTATTTTAACTCCGGATACAATTTTTTCCCATCCGCATACAACTATATACACGCCGGATAACATTATTTTCACTGCCTATACCAGTATTTACACTGTCAATAGCCTTATGTGCACTACCAATACCGTTATTGCCACTCCCAATACTATTATTTTAACTCCGGATACAATTTTTTCCCATCCGCATACAACTATATACACGCCGGATACCTTTATTTTCACTGCCTATACCAGTATTTACACTGTCAATAGCCTTATGTGCACTACCAATACCGTTATTGCCACTCCAAGTACTATTATTTTAACTCCGGATACAATTTTTTCCCATCCGGATACAATTATTTACACGCCGGACACACTTATTTACCCGCCGGATACAATTATTTTCACTGCCTCTACCAGTATTGTCACTGTTAATAGCCTAATGTGCACTACCAACTATATACAATTATTTTCACTGCCTCTACCAGTATTGTCACTGTTAATAGCCTTATGTGCACTACCAATACCGTTATTGCCACTCCCAATACTATTATTTTAACTCCGGATACAATTTTTCCCATCCGCATACAACTATATACACGCCGGATACCTTTATTTTCACTGCATATACCAGTATTTTCACTGTTAATAGCCTTATGTGCACTACCAATACCGTTATTGCCACTCCAAATACTATTATTTTAACTCCGGATACAATTTTTTCCCATCCGGATACCATTATTTACACGCCGGATACACTTATTTACCCGCCGGATACAATTATTTTCACTGCCTATACCAGTATTTACACTGTTAATAGCCTTATCTGCACTACCAATACCGTTATTGCCACTCCCAATACTATTATTTTAACTCCGGATACATTTTTTTTCCCATCCGGATACAATTATTTACACGCCCGATACACTTATTTACCCGCCGGATACAATTATATTCACTGCCTCTACCAGTATTTACACTGTTTATAGCCTTATGTGCACTACCAATACCGTTATTGCCACTCACAATACTATTATTTTAAGTCCGGATACAATTTTTTCCCATCCGGATACAATAATTTACACGCCGGATACACTTATTTACCCGCCGGATACAATTATTTTCACTGCCTATACCAGTATTTACACTGTTAATAGCCTTATGTGCACTACCAATACCGTTATTGCCACTCCCAATACTATTATTTTAACTCCGGATACAATTTTTTCCAATCCGGATACAATTATTTACACGCCGGATACACTTATTTACCCGCCGGATACAATTATTTTCACTGCCTATACCAGTATTTACACTGTTAATAGCCTTATGTGCACTACCAATACCGTTATTGCCACTACCAATACTATTATTTTAACTCCGGATACAATTTTTTCCCATCCGCATACAACAATATACACGCCGGATACACTTATTTACTCGCCGGATACCGTTTTTTTCACTGCCTATACCAGTATTTACACTTTTAATAGCCTTATGTGCACTACCAACACCGTTATTGCCACTCCCAATACTATTATTTTAACTCCGGATACAATTTTTTCCCATCCGGATACAATTATTTACACGCCGGATACACTTATTTACCCGCCGGATACAATTATTTTCACTGCCTATACCAGTATTTACACTGTTAATAGCCTTTTGTGCACTACCAATACCGTTATTGCCACTCCCAATACTATTATTTTAACTCCGGATACAATTTTTTTCCCAACCGGATACAATTATTTACACGCCGGATACACTTATTTACCAGCCGGATACAATTATTTTCACTGCCTATACCAGTATTTACACTGTTAATAGCCTCATGTGCACTACCAATACTGTTATTGCCACTCCCAATACTATTATTTTAAATCCGGATACAATTTTTTTCCCATCCGGATACAAAAATTTACACGCCGGATACACTTATTTACCCGCCGGATACAATTATTTTCACTTCCTATACCAGTATTTACACTGTTAATAGCCTTATGTTCACTACCAATACCGTTATTGCCACTTCCAATACTATTATTTGACCTCCGGATACATTATTTTCCCATCCGGATACCATTATTTACACGCCGGATACACTCATTTACCCGCCGGATACATTTATTTTCACTGCCTATACCAGAATTTACACTGTTAATAGCCTTATTTGCACTACCAATACCGTTATTGCCACTCCCAATACTATTATTTTAACTCCGGATACAATTTTTTCCCATCCGGATAAAATTATTTACACGCCGGATACACTTATTTACCCGCCGGATACAATTATTTTCACTGCCTATACCAGTATTTACACTGTTAATAGCCTTATGTGCACTACCAATACCGTTATTGCCACTCCCGATACTATTATTTTAACTCCGGATACAATTTTTTCCCATCCGGATACAATTATTTACACGCCGGATACACTTATTAACCCGCCGGATACAATTATTTTCACTGCCTATACCAGTATTTACACTGTTAATAGCCTTATGTGCACTACCAATACCGTTATTGCCACTCCCAATACTATTATTTTAACTCCGGATACAATTTTTACCCATCCGCATACAACTATATACACGCCGGATACACTTATTTACTCGCCGGATACCTTTTTTTCACTGCCTATACCAGTATTTACACTGTTAATAGCCTTATGTGCACTTCCAATACCGTTATTGCCACTCCCAATACTATAATTTTAACTCCGGATACAATTTTTTCCCATCCGGATACAATTATTTACACGCCAGATACCCTTATTTACCCGCCGGATACAATTATTTTCACTGCCTATACCAGTATTTACACTGTTAATAGCCTTATGTTTACTACCAATACCGTTATTGCCACTCCCAATACTATTATTTTAACTCCGGATACAATTTTTTTCCCAACCGGATACAATTATTTACACGCCGGATACACTTATTTACCAGCCGGATACAATTATTTTCACTGCCTATACCAGTATTTACACTGTTAATAGCCTCATGTGCACTACCAATACTGTTATTGCCACTCCCAATACTATTATTTTAAATCCGGATACAATTTTTTTCCCATCCGGATACAAAAATTTACACGCCGGATACACTTATTTACCCGCCGGATACAATTATTTTCACTTCCTCTACCAGTATTTACACTGTTAATAGCCTTATGTTCACTACCAATACCGTTATTGCCACTTCCAATACTATTATTTGACCTCCGGATACATTATTTTCCCATCCGGATACCATTATTTACAAGCCGGATACACTCATTTACCCGCCGGATACAATTATTTTCACTGCCTATACCAGAATTTACACTGTTAATAGCCTTATTTGCACTACCAATACCGTTATTGCCACTCCCAATACTATTATTTTAACTCCGGATACAATTTTTTCCCATCCGGATAAAATTATTTACACGCCGGATACACTTATTTACCCGCCGGATACAATTATTTTCACTGCCTATACCAGTATTTACACTGTTAATAGCCTTATGTGCACTACCAATACCGTTATTGCCACTCCCGATACTATTATTTTAACTCCGGATACAATTTTTTCCCATCCGGATACAATTATTTACACGCCGGATACACTTATTAACCCGCCGGATACAATTATTTTCACTGCCTATACCAGTATTTACACTGTTAATAGCCTTATGTGCACTACCAATACCGTTATTGCCACTCCCAATACTATTATTTTAACTCCGGATACAATTTTTACCCATCCGCATACAACTATATACACGCCGGATACACTTATTTACTCGCCGGATACCTTTTTTTCACTGCCTATACCAGTATTTACACTGTTAATAGCCTTATGTGCACTTCCAATACCGTTATTGCCACTCACAATACTATAATTTTAACTCCGGATACAATTTTTTCCCATCCGGATACAATTATTTACACGCCGGATACCCTTATTTACCCGCCGGATACAATTATTTTCACTGCCTATACCAGTATTTACACTGTTAATAGCCTTATGTGTACTACCAATACCGTTATTGCCACTCCCAATACTATTATTTTAACTCCGGATACAATTTTTTCCCATCCGGATACAATTATTTACACGCCGGATACACGTATTTACCCAACGGATACAATTATTTTCACTGCCTATACCAGTATTTACACTGTTAATAGCCTTATGTGCACTACCAATACCGTTATTGCCACTCCAAATACTATTATTTTAACTCCTGATACAATTTTTTCCCATCCGCATACAACTATATACACGCCGGATACACTTATTTACTCGCCGGATACCTTTTTTTCACTGCCTATACCAGTATTTACACTGTTAATAGCCTTATATGCACTACCAATACCGTTATTCCCACTCCCAATACTATTATTTGACCTCCGGATACAATTTTTTCCCATCGGGATACAATTATTTTCACGCCGGAAACACTTATTTACCCGCCGGATACAATTATTTTCACTGCCTATACCAGTATTTACACTGTTAATAGCCTTATGTGTACTACCAATACCGTTATTGCCACTCCCAATACTATTATTTTAACTCCGGATACAATTTTTTCCCATCCGGATACAATTATTTACACGCCGGATACACTTATTTACCCATGGGATACAATTATTTTCACTGCCTATACCAGTATTTACACTGTTAATAGCCTTATGTGCACTACCAATACCGTTATTGCCTACCCCCAATACTATTATTTTAACTCCGGATACAATTTTTTCCCATCCGAATACAATTATTTACACGCCGGATACACTTATTTACCCGCCGGATACAATTATTTTCACTGCCTATACCAGTATTGTCACTGTTAATAGCCTTATGTGCACTACCAATACCGTTATTGCCACTCCCAATACTATTATTTTAACTCCGGATACAATTTTTTTCCCATCCGGATACAAATATTTACACGCCGGATACACTTATTTACCCGCTGGATACAATTATTTTCACTGCCTATACCTGTATTTACACTGTTAATAGCCTTATGTACACTACCAATACCGTTATTGCCACTTCCAATACTATTATTTGACCTCCGGATACATTCTTATCCCATCCGGATACCATTATTTACACGCCGGATCCACTCATTTACCCGCCGGATACAATTATTTTCACTGCCTATACCAGAATTTACACTGTAAATAGCCTTATTTGCACTACCAATACCGTTATTGCCACTCCCAATACTATTATTTTAACACCGGATACAATTTTTTTCCCATCCGGATACAAATATTTACACGCCGGATACACTTATTTCCCCGCCGGATACAATTATTTTCACTGCCTATACCAGTATTTACACTGTTAATAGCCTTATGTTCACTACCAATACCGTTATTGCCACTTCCAATACTATTATTTGACCTCCTGATACATTCTTTTCCCATCCGGATACCATTATTTACACGCCGGATACACTCATTTACCCGCCGGATACAATTATTTTCACTGCCTATACCAGAATTTACACTGTTAATAGCCTTATTTGCACTACCAATACCGTTATTGCCACTCCCAATACTATTATTTTAACTCCGGATACAATTTTTTCCCATCCGGATAAAATTATTTACACGCCGGATTCACTTATTTACCTGCCGGATACAATTATTTTCACTGCCTATACCAGTATTAACACTGTTAATAGCCTTATGTGCACTACCAATACCGTTATTGCCACACCCAATACTATTATTTTAACTCCGGATACAATTTTTCCCATCCGGATACAATTATTTACACGCCGGATACACTTATTTACCCGCCGGATACAATTATTTTCACTGCCTATACCAGTATTTACACTGTTAATAGCCTTATGTGCACTACCAATACCGTTATTGCCACTCCCAATACTATTATTTTAACTCCGGATACAATTTTTTTCCCATCCGGATACAAATATTTACACGCCGGATACACTTATTTACCCGCCGGATACAATTATTTTCACTGCCTATACCAGTATTTACACTGTTAATAGCCTTATGAACACTACCAATACCGTTATTGCCACTTCCAATACTATTATTTGACCTCCGGATACATTCTTTTCCCATCCGGATACCATTATTTACCCGCCGGATACACTCATTTACCCGCCGGATACAATTATTTTCACTGCCTATACCAGAATTTACACTGTTAATAGCCTTATTTGCACTACCAGTACCGTTATTGCCACTCCCAATACTATTATTTTAACTCCGGATACAATTTCTTCCCATCCGGATACAATTATTTACACGCCGGATACACTTATTTACCCGCCGGATACAATTATTTTCACTGCCTATACCAGTATTTACACTGTTAATAGCCTTATGTGCACTACCAATACCGTTATTACCACACCCAATACTATTATTTTAACTTGGGATACAATTTTTCCCATCCGGATACAATTATTTACACGCCGGATACACTTATTTACCCGCCGGATACAATTATTTTCACTGCCTATACCAGTATTTACACTGTTAATAGCCTTATGTGCACTCCCAATACCGTTATTGTCACTCCCAATACTATTATTTTAACTCCGAAATCAATATTTTCCCATCCGGATACAATAAGTTACACGTCGGATACACTTATTTACCCGCCGGATACAATTATTTTCACTGCCTATACCAGTATTTACACTGTTAATAGCCTTATGTGCACTACCAATACCGTTATTGGCACTTCCAATACTATTATTTTAACTCCGGATACAATTTTTTCCCATCCGGATACAATTATTTACACGCCGGATACACTTATTTACCCGCAGGATACAATTATTTTCACTGCCTATACCAGTATTTACAATGTTAATAGCCTTATGTGCACTACAAATACCGTTATTGCCACTCCCAATACTATTATTTTAACTCCGGATACAATTTTTTCCTATCCGGATACAAATATTTACACGCCGGATACACTTATTTACCCGCCGGATACAATTATTTTCACTGCCTATACCAGTATTTACACTGTTTATAGCCCAATGTGCACTACCGATACCGTTATTGCCACTCCCAATACTACTATTTTAACTCCGGATACAATTTTTTCACATTCGGATACAATTATTTACACGCCAGATACTTTTATTTACCCGCCGGATACAATTATTTTCACTGCCTATACCAGTATTTACACTGTTAATAGCCTTATGTGCACTACCAATACCGTTATTACCAATCTCAATACTATTATTTTAACTCCGGATACAATTTTTCCCGACCGGATACAATTATTTACACGCCGGATACACTTACCTTCCAGCCGGATACAATTATTTTCAATGCCTATACCAGAATTTACACTGTTAATAGCCTTATGTGCACTACCAATACCGTTTTTGCCACTCCCAATACTATTATTTTAACTCCGGATACAATTGTTTTCCATACGGATACAATTGTTTACACGCCGGATACACTTATTTACCCGCTGCATACAATTATTTTCACTGCCTATACCACAATTTACACTGTTAATAGCCTTATGTGCACTACCAATACCGTTATTGCCACTCCCAATACTATTATTTTAATTCCGAAAAAAAAATTTCCCATCCGGATACTATTATTTACACGCCGGATACACTTATTTACCCGCCGGATACAATTATTTTCACTGCCTATACAATATATATTGTACACTGTTAATATCCTTATGTGCACTACCAATACCGTTATTGAAACTCCCAATACTATTATTTTAACTCCGGATACAATTTTTCCCATCCGGATACAAATATTTACACGCCGGATACACTTATTTACCCGCCGGATACAATTATTTTCACTGCCTATACCAGTATTTACACTGTTAATAGCGTTATGTGCACTACCAGTACCGTTATTGCAACTCCCAATACTATTATTTTAACTCCGGATACAATTTTTTCCCATCCGGATACAATTATTTACACGCCGGATACACTTATTTACCCGCCGGATACAATTATTTTCACTGCCTATACCAGTATTTACATTGTTAATAGCCTTATGTGCACTACCAATACCGTTTTTGCCACTCCCAATACTATTATTATAACTGCGGATACAATTTTTTTCCCATCCGGATACAATTATTTACACGCCGGATACATTTATTTACCCGCCGGATACAATTATTTTCACTGCCTATACCAGTATTTACACTGTTAATAGCCTTATGTGCACTACCAATACCGTTATTGCCACTCCCAATACTATTATTTTAACTCCGGATACAATTTTTTCCCATCCGGATACAATTGTTTACACGCCGGATACATTTATTTACCCGCCGGATACAATTATTTTCACTTCCTATACCCGTATTTCCACTGTTAATAGCCTTATGTGCACTACCAATACCGTTTTTGCCACTCCCAATACTATTACTTTAACTCCGGATACAATTTTTTCCCATCCGGATACAATTATTCATTCACACGCCGGATACACTTATTTACCCGCCGGATACAATTATTTTCACTGCCTATACCATTATTTACACTGTTAATAGCCTTATGTGCACTACCAATACCGTTATTACCACTCCCAATATTATTTTAACTCCGGATACAATTTTTTCATATCCGGATACAATTATTTACACGCCGGATACACTTATTTACCCGCCGAATACAATTATTTTCAATGCTTATACCAGTATTTACACTGTTAATAGCCTTATGTGCGCTACCAATACCGTTATTGCCACTCCCAATACTATTATTTTAACTCCGGATAAAATTCTTCCCCTCCGGATACAATTATTTACAAGCTGGATACACTTATTTAACCGCCGGATACAATTATTTTCACTGCCTAAACCAGTATTTACACTGTTAATAGTCTTATGTGCACTACCAATACCGTTATTGCCACTCCCAATACTATTATTTTAACTCCGGATACAATTTTTTCCCATCCGGATACAATTATTTACACGCCGGATACACTTATTTACCCGCCGAATACAATTATTTTCAATGCCTATACCAGTATTTACACTGTTAATAGCCTTACGTGGGCTACCAATACCGTTATTGCCACTCCCAATACTATTATTTTAACTCCGGATAAAATTCTTCCCCTCCGGATACAATTATTTCTAGCCGGATACACTTATTTAACCGCCGGATACAATTATTTTCACTGCCTATACCAGTATTTACACTGTTAATAGCCTTATGTGCACTACCAATACCGTTATTGCCACTCCCAATACTATTATTTTAACTCCGGATAAAATTCTTCCCCTCCGGTTACAATTACTGTAGAATCTCGAAAATAAGCGTATACGCTTACTTTTGATTTTGTGACGCTTTTATGCGCTTATATTTGAATATGCGCTTATATTTAGGCCGCCGAATATGCGCTTATATTTGATATGCGCTTATATTTAAGCCACTGAATATGCGCTTATATTTGATATGCGCTTATAGCTTAGATTGGCTGAATATACGCTTACTTTTGAAACAAAATAACACTAAAAGACACGCACGCACCAAAGATTATCAAAACACATTATCGTCTTTGAAGAGGAAAGACGTGTTTGAAAATGCATGTTTATTTACAAATTTAGTCTTTACAAGTTTTATACTGGATTTGACATTTTTTTGTAAAATTGTATAATTTCCTTTTTTTCTCTGCTGTAAGATTTCCGAGTTGTTTTGGAGATATATTTGTAGTTTCATCAATTTTTTATTTAATTCACAAACCTGCCTATGCACAAAATTATTGATACTTCAAGTCACGTAAATATTACCAAACAAACATTGAAAACTATAATACTTTATTTCATTGTACTCGAACAAAAGAATAAATGGTTCACTTTAGCAATAGCAATGCGAGTTGTTCACACCTTTATGGCAAATACCGCTTATTGATCATTGTAAACGATACAGATATACTGTAATTATCTTTAATTGAAAGGCCGATTTAGCTCCCAGCTTAATGAAACTTAAACCACTGAGCAAGTTAGGTATGCATATATGCGCTTATATTTGGGGTATATTTTAACTGTAAGGGACGGGTATGCGCTTATTTTCGGGATAGATTTTACCTTAAGGGACGGGTATGCGCTTATTTTTGGGTATTAATTTTCTGTAAGACACATATGCGCTTATATCCGGTATGCGCTTACTTTCGAATATGCGCTTATTTTCGAGATTCTACAGTATTTACACGCCGGATACACTTATTTACCCGCCGGATACAAATATTTCACTGCCTTAACCAGTATTTACACTGTTAATAGCCTTATGTGCACTACCAATACCGTTATTGCCACTCCCAATACTATTAATTTAACTCCGAATACAATTTTTCCCATCCGGATACAATTATTTACACGCCGGATACACTTATACACCCGCCGGATACAATTATTTTCACTGCCTGTACCAGTATTTACACTGTTCATAGCCTTATGTGCACTACCAATACCGTTATTGCCACTCTCAATACTATTATTTTAACTCCGGATACATTTTTTCCCATCCGCATACAATTATTTACACGCCGGATACACTTATTCACCCGCCGGAAACAATTATTTTCACTGCCTGTACCAGTATTTATACTGTTAATAGCCTTATGTGCACTACCAATACCGTTATTGCCACTCCCAATACTATTATTTTAACTCCGAATACAATTATCCCATCCGGAAACAATTATTTACACGCCGCATACATTTATTGCCCGCCGGATACAAATATTTTCACTGCCTATACCAGTATTTACACTGTTAATAGCCTTATGTGCACTACCAATACCGTTATTGCCACTCCCAATACTATTATTTTAACTCCGGATACAATTTTTTCCCATCCGCTTACAACTATTTACACGCCGGATAAACTTATAAACCCGCCGGATACAATTATTTTCACTGCCTATACTAGTATTTACACTGTTAATAGCCTTATGTGCACTACCAATACCGTTATTGCCACTCCCAATACTATAATTTTAACTCCGGATACATTTTTTTCCCATCCGGATACAATTATTTACACGCCGGATACACTTATTTACCCGCCGGATACAATTATTTTAACTGCCTATACCAGTATTTACACTGTTAATAGCCTTATGTGCACTACCAATACCGTTATTGCCACTCCCAATACTATTATTTTAACTCCGGACACACTTTTTTCCCATCCGCATACAACTATATACACGCCGGATACACTTATTTACCCGCCGGACACCTTTATTTTCACTGCCTATACCAGTATTTACACTGTTAATAGCCTTATGTGCACTTACAATACCATTATTGCCAATCCCAATACAATATTATTTTAACTCCGGATACATTTTTTTCCCATCCGCATACAACTATATACACGCCGGATACACTTATTTACCCGCCGGATACAATTATTTTCACTGCCTATACCAGTATTTACACTGTTAATAGCCTTATGTGCACTACCAATACCGTTATTGCCACTCCCAATACTATTATTTTAACTCCGGATACAATTTCTCCCATCCGGAAACAATAATTTACACGCCGGATACACTTATTCGCACGCCAGATACAAATATTTTCACTGCCTATACCAGTATTTACACTGTTAATAGCCTTATGTGCACTACCAATACCGTTATTGCCACTCCCAATACTATTATTTTAACTCCGGATACAATTTTTTTCCCATCCGCATACAACTATTTACACGCCGGATACACTTATTTACCCGCCGGATACAATTATTTTCACTGCCTATACCAGTATTTACACTGTTAATAGCCTTATGTGCACTACCAATACCGTTATTGCCACTCCCAATACTATTATTTTAACTCCGGATACAATTTTTTCCCATCCGCAAACAACTATATACACGCCGGATACACTTATTTACTCGCCGGATACCTTTATTTTCACTGCCTATACCAGTATTTACACTGTTAATAGCCTTATGTGCACTACCATTACCGTTATTGCCACTCCCAATAATATTATTTTAACTCCGGATACAATTTTTTCCCATCCGAATACTATTATTTACACGCCGGATACATTTATTTACCGGCCGGATACAATTATTTTCACTGCCTATATCAGTATTTACACTGTTAATAGCCTTATGTGCTTTACCAATACCGTTATTGCCACTCCCAATACTTTTATTTTTACTCCGGATACAATTTTTTCCCATCCGGATACAATTATTTACACGCCGGATACACTTATTTACCCGCCGGATACAATTATTTTCACTGCCTATACCAGTATTTACACTGTTAATAGCCTTATGTGCACTACCAATACCGTTATTGCCACTCCCAATTCTATTTTTTTAACTCCGGATACAATTGTTTCCCATCCGGAAACAATGATTTACACGCCGGATACACTTATTCGCCCGCCGGATACAAATATTTTCACTGCCTATACCAGTATTTACACTGTTAATAGCCTTATGTGCACTACCAATACCGTTATTGCCACTCCCAATACTATTATTTTAACTCCGGATACAATTTTTTTCCCATCCGCATACAACTATTTACACGCCGGATACACTTATTTACCCGCCGGATACAATTATTTTCACTGCCTATACTAGTATTTACACTGTTAATAGCCTTATGTGCACTACCAATACCGTTATTGCCACTCCCAATACTATTATTTTAACTCCGGATACAATTTTTTTTCATCCGGATACAATAAATTACACGCCGGATACACTTTTTTATCCGCCGGATACAATTATTTTCACTGCCTATACCAGTATTTACACTGTTAATAGCCTTATGTGCACTACCAATACCGTTATTGCCACTCCCAATACTATTATTTTAACTCCGGATACAATTTTTTTCCCATCCGGATACAATTATTTACACGCCGGATACACTTATTTACCCGCCGGATACAATTATTTTCACTGCCTATACCAGTATTTACACTGTGAATAGCCTAATGTGCACTACCAATACCGTTATTGCCACTCCCAATACTATTATTTTAACTCCGGATACAATTTTTCCCATCCGCATACAACTATATACACGCCGGATACACTTATTTACTCGCCGGATACCTTTATTTTCACTGCCTATACCAGTATTTACACTGTTAATAGCCTTATGTGCACTACCAATACCGTTATTGCCACTCAAAATACTATTATTTTAACTCCGGATTCAATTTTTTCCCATCCGGATACAATTATTTACACGCCGGATACACTTATTTACCCGCCGGATACAATTATTTTCACTGCCTATACCAGTATTTACACTGTTAATAGCCTTATGTGCTTTACCAATACCGTTTTTGCCACTCCTAATACTATTTTTTTACTCCGGATACAATTTTCTCCCATCAGGACACAATTATTTACACGCCGGATACACTTATTTACCCGACGGATACAATTATTTTCACTGCCTATACCAGTATTTACACTGTTAATAGCCTTATGTGCACTACCAATACCGTTATTGCCACTCCCAATACTATTATTTTAACTCCGGATACAATTTTCTCCCATCCGGATACAATCAATTACACGCCGGATACACTTATTCACCCGCCGGATACAATTATTTTCACTGCCTATACCAGTATTTACACTGTTAATAGCCTTATGTGCACTACCAATACCGTTATTGCCACTCCCAATACTATTATTTTAACTCCGGATACAATTTTTTTCACATCCGGATACAATTATTTACACGCCGGATA
Organism: Corbicula japonica; assembly: GCA_038501625.1. Taxonomy (NCBI): domain Eukaryota; kingdom Metazoa; phylum Mollusca; class Bivalvia; order Venerida; family Cyrenidae; genus Corbicula; species Corbicula japonica. The sequence continues at coordinate 79,472 of JAZAYU010000200.1, forward strand.
CACTTATTTACCCGCCGGATACAATTATTTTCACTGCCTATACCAGTATTTACACTGTTAATAGCCTTATGTGCAATTCCAATAACGTTATTGCCACTCCCAATACTATTATTTTAACTCCGGATACATTTTTTTCCCATCCGGATACAATTATTTACACGCCGGATACACTTATTTACCCGCCGGATACAATTATTTTTACAGCCTATACCAGTATTTACACTAATAGCCTTATGTGCACTACCAATACCGTTATTGCCACTCCCAATACTACTATTTTAACTCCATATACAATTTTTCCCATCCGGATACAATTATTTACACGCCTTTACACTTATTTACCCGCCGGATACAATTATTTTCACTGCCTATACCAGTATTTACACAGTTAATAGCCTTATGTGCACTACCAATACCGTTATTGCCACTCCCAATACTATTATTTTAACTCCGGATACAATTTTTTCACATCCGGATACAATAAATTACACGCCGGATACACTTTTTTATCCGCCGGATACAATTATTTTCACTGCCTATACCAGTATTTACACTGTTAATAGCCTTATGTGCACTACCAATACCGTTATTGCCACTCCCAATACTATTATTTTAACTCCGGATACAATTTTTTTCCCATCCGGATACAATTATTTACACGCCGGATACACTTATTTACCCGCCGGATACAATTATTTTATCTGCCTATACCAGTATTTACACTGTTAATAGCCTTATGTGCACTACCAATACCGTTATTTTCACTCCGAATACTATTATTTTAACTCCGAATAACATTTTTTCCTATCCGGATACAATTATTTACACGCCGGATACACTTATTTACCCGCCGGATACAATTATTTTCATTGCCTATACCAGTATTTACACTGTGAATAGCCTTATGTGCACTACCAATACCGTTATTGCCACTCCCAATACTATTATTTTAACTCCGGACACATTTTTTTCCCATTCGGATACAATTATTTACACGCCGGATACACTTATTTACCCGCCGGATACAATTATTTTCACTCCCTGTACCAGTATTTACACTGTTAATAGCCTTATGTGCACTACCGATACCGTTATTCCCACTTCCAATACTATTATATAACTCCGGATACACTTTTTTCCCATCCGCATATAACTATATACACGCCGGATACACTTATTTACCCGCCGGATACAATTATTTTAACTGCCTATACCAGTATTTACACTGTTAATAGCCTTATGTGCACTACTAATACCGTTATTTTCACTCCCAATACTATTATTTTAACTCCGAATAAATTTTTTTCCCAGACGGATACAATTCTTTACAAGCCAGTTTCACTTATTTACCCGCCGGATACAATTATTTTCACTGCCTATACCAGTATTTACACTGTTAAAAGCCTTATGTACACTACCAATACCGTTATTGCCACTACCAATACTATTATTTTAACTCCGGATAGAATTTTTCCCATCCGGATACAATTATTTACACGCCGGATACACTAATTTACCGTCCGGATACAATAATTTTCAATGCCTATACCAGTATTTACACTGTTAATAGCCTTATGTGCACTACCAATACCGTTATTGCCACTCCCAATACTATTATTTTAACTCCGAATACAATTATCCCATCCGGAAACAATTATTTACACGCCGCATACATTTATTGCCCGCCGGATACAAATATTTTCACTGCCTATACCAGTATTTACACTGTTAATAGCCTTATGTGCACTACCAATACCGTTATTGCCACTCCCAATACTATTATTTTAACTCCGGATACAATTTTTTCCCATCCGCATACAACTTTTTACACACCGGATACACTTATTTACCCGCCGGATACAATTATTTTCACTGCCTATACCAGAATTTACACTGTTAATAGCCTTATGTGCACTACCAATACCGTTATTGCCACTATCAATACTATTATTTTAACTCCGGATACAATTGTTTCCCATCCGAATACAATTATTTACACGCCGGAAACACTAATTCACCCGCCGGATACAAATATTTTCACTGCCTATACCAGTATTTACACTGTTAATAGCCTTATGTGCACTACCAATACCGTTATTGCCACTCCCAATACTATTATTTTAATTCCGGATACAATTATTTCCCATCCGCTTACAACTATTTACACGCCGGATAAACTTATAAACCCGCCGGATACAATTATTTTCACTGCCTATACTAGTATTTACACTGTTAATAGCCTTATGTGCTCTACCAATACCGTTATTGCCACTCCCAATACTATAATTTTAACTCCGGATACAATTTTTTCCCATCCGGATACAATTATTTACACGCCGGATACACTTATTTACCCGCCGGATACAATTATTTTAACTGCCTATACCAGTATTTACACTGTTAATAGCCTTATGTGCACTACCAATACCGTTATTGCCACTCCCAATACTATTATTTTAACTCCGGATACAATTTTTTCCCATCCGAATACAACTATATACACGCCGGATACACTTATTTACCCGCCGGACACCTTTATTTTCACTGCCTATACCAGTATTTACACTGTTAATAGCCTTATGTGCACTTACAATACCATTATTGCCACTCCCAATACAATATTATTTTAACTCCGGATACATTTTTTCCCATTCGGATACAATTATTTACACGCCGGATACACTTATTTACCCGCCGGATACAATTATTTTCACTGCCTATACCAGTATTTACACTGTTAATAGCCTAATGTGCACTACCAATACCGTTATTGCCACTCCCAATACTATTATTTTAACTCCGGATATAATTTTTTCCCATCCGGATACAATTATTTACACGCCGGATACACTTATTTACCCGCCGGATACAATTATTTTCACTGCCTATACCAGTATTTACACTGTTAATAGCCTTATGTGCACTACCAATACCGTTATTGCCACTCCCAATACTATTATTTTAACTCCGGATACAATTTCTCCCATCCGGAAACAATAATTTACACGCCGGATAAACTTATTCGCACGCCGGATACAAATATTTTCACTGCCTATACCAGTATTTACACTGTTAATAGCCTTATGTGCACTACCAATACCGTTATTGCCACTCCCAATACTATTATTTTAACTCCGGATACAATTTTTTTCCCATCCGCATACAACTATTTACACGCCGGATACACTTATTTACCCGCCGGATACAATTATTTTCACTGCCTATACCAGTATTTACACTGTTAATAGCCTTATGTGCACTACCAATACCGTTATTGCCACTCCCAATACTATTATTTTAACTCCGGATACAATTTTTTCCCATCCGCAAACAACTATATACACGCCGGATACACTTATTTACTCGCCGGATACCTTTATTTTCACTGCCTATACCAGTATTTACACTGTTAATAGCCTTATGTGCACTACCATTACCGTTATTGCCACTCCCAATACTATTATTTTAACTCCGGATACAATTTTTTCCCATCCGAATACTATTATTTACACGCCGGATACATTTATTTACCGGCCGGATACAATTATTTTCACTGCCTATATCAGTATTTACACTGTTAATAGCCTTATGTGCTTTACCAACACCGTTATTGCCACTCCCAATACTTTTATTTTTACTCCGGATACAATTTTTTCCCATCCGGATACAATTATTTACACGCCGGATACACTTATTTACCCGCCGGATACAATTATTTTCACTGCCTATACCAGTATTTACACTGTTAATAGCCTTATGTGCACTACCAATACCGTTATTGCCACTCCCAATTCTATTTTTTTAACTCCGGATACAATTGTTTCCCATCCGGAAACAATTATTTACACGCCGGATACACTTATTCGCCCGCCGGATACAAATATTTTCACTGCCTATACCAGTATTTACACTGTTAATAGCCTTATGTGCACTACCAATACCGTTATTGCCACTCCCAATACTATTATTTTAACTCCGGATACAATTTTTTTCCCATCCGCATACAACTATTTACACGCCGGATACACTTATTTACCCGCCGGATACAATTATTTTCACTGCCTATACTAGTATTTACACTGTTAATAGCCTTATGTGCACTACCAATACCGTTATTGCCACTCCCAATACTATTATTTTAACTCCGGATACAATTTTTTTTTCATCCGGATACAATAAATTACACGCCGGATACACTTTTTTATCCGCCGGATACAATTATTTTCACTGCCTATACCAGTATTTACACTGTTAATAGCCTTATGTGCACTACCAATACCGTTATTGCCACTCCCAATACTATTATTTTAACTCCGGATACAATTTTTTTTCCATCCGGATACAATTATTTACACGCCGGATACACTTATTTACCCGCCGGATACAATTATTTTCACTGCCTATACCAGTATTTACACTGTGAATAGCCTAATGTGCACTACCAATACCGTTATTGCCACTCCCAATACTATTATTTTAACTCCGGATACAATTTTTCCCATCCGCATACAACTATATACACGCCGGATACACTTATTTACTCGCCGGATACCTTTATTTTCACTGCCTATACCAGTATTTACACTGTTAATAGCCTTATGTGCACTACCAATACCGTTATTGCCACTCAAAATACTATTATTTTAACTCCGGATACAATTTTTTCCCATCCGGATACAATTATTTACACGCCGGATACACTTATTTACCCGCCGGATACAATTATTTTCACTGCCTATACCAGTATTTACACTGTTAATAGCCTTATGTGCTTTACCAATACCGTTTTTGCCACTCCTAATACTATTTTTTTTACTCCGGATACAATTTTCTCCCATCCGGACACAATTATTTACACGCCGGATACACTTATTTACCCGCCGGATACAATTATTTTCACTGCCTATACCAGTATTTACACTGTTAATAGCCTTATGTGCACTACCAATACCGTTATTGCCACTCCCAATACTATTATTTTAACTCCGGATACAATTTTCTCCCATCCGGATACAATCAATTACACGCCGGATACACTTATTCACCCGCCGGATACAATTATTTTCACTGCCTATACCAGTATTTACACTGTTAATAGCCTTATGTGCACTACCAATACCGTTATTGCCACTCCCAATACTATTATTTTAACTCCGGATACAATTTTTTTCACATCCGGATACAATTATTTACACGCCGGATACACTTATTTACCCGCCGGATACAATTATTTTCACTGCCTATACCAGTATTTACACTGTTAATAGCCTTATGTGCAATTCCAATAACGTTATTGCCACTCCCAATACTATTATTTTAACTCCGGATACAATTTTTTCCCATCCGGATACAATTATTTACACGCCGGATACACTTATTTACCCGCCGGATACAATCATTTTTACAGCCTATACCAGTATTTACACTGTTAATAGCCTTATGTGCACTACCAATACCGTTATTGCCACTCCCAATACTACTATTTTAACTCCATATACAATTTTTCCCATCCGGATACAATTATTTACACGCCTTTACACTTATTTACCCGCCGGATACAATTATTTTCACTGCCTATACCAGTATTTACACAGTTAATAGCCTTATGTGCACTACCAATACCGTTATTGCCACTCCCAATACTATTATTTTAACTCCGGATACAATTTTTTCACATCCGGATACAATTATTTACACGCCGAATACACTTATTTACCCGCCGGATACAATTATTTTCACTGCCTATACCAGTATTTACACTGTTAATAGCCTTATGTGCACTACCAATTGTATTGGGAGTGGAAATAACTGTATTGGGAGTGGAAATAACTGTATTGCGAGTGGAAATAACTGTATTGCGAGTGGAAATAACTGTATTGGGAGTGGCAATAATTGTATCTGGAGTGGAAATAAATGTATTGGCAGTGTAAATAATTGTATTGGGAGTGGAAATAACTGTATTGGGAGTGGAAATAATTGTATTAGGAGTGGAAATAACTGTATTGGGAGTGGAAATATCTGTATTGGGAGTGTAAATAATTGTATCTGGAGTGGACATAACTGTATTGGGAGTGTACATAATTGTATTGGGAGTAGAAATAACTGTATTGGGAGTGTAAAAAATTGCATCTAGAGTGGAAGTATTTGGAGTGTAAATTAATGTATTGGGAGTGGAAATAACTATATTGGGAGTTTAAATAACTGTAATGGGAGTGGAAATAACTGTATTGGAAGTGGAAATAACTGTATTGGGAGTGTTAGTAATTGTATCTGGAGTGGAAATAACTCTATTGGGAGTGTAAATAATTGTATTTGGAGTGGAAATAACTGTATTGGGAGTGTAAATAATTGTATTGGGAGTGGAAATATAATATATGTATCTGGAGTGGAAATAACTGTATTGGGAGTGGAAAAAAACTGTATTGGGAGTGTTAGTAATTGTATCTGGAGTGGAAGTAACTGTAATGGGAGTGTAAATAATTGTATTGGGAATGGAAAAACTGTATTGGCAGTGTAAATAATTGTATTGAGAGCGGAAATAACTGTATTGGGAGTGGAAAAAAACTGTATTGGGAGTGAAAATAATTGTATCTGGAGTGGAAATAACTGTATTGGGAGTGTAAATAATAGTATTGGGAGTGGAAATAACTGTATTGGGAGTGTAAATAATTGTATTGGAAGTGGAAATAGCTGTATTGGAGGTGGAAATAACTTTATTGGAAGTGTAAAAAAATGTATTGGGAGTGGAAATAACTGTATTGGGAGTGTAAATAATTGTATTCGGCGTGGAAATAACTGTATTGGGAGTGAAAATAACTTTATTGGGAGTGTAAATAATTGTATCTGGAGTTGAAATAACTGTTTTGGGAGTGTACATAATTGTATTGGGAGTGGAAATAACTGTATTGGGAGTAGAAATAACAGTATTGCTATTGTAGAAAAGTGTATCTAGAGTGGAAGTAACTGTATTGGGACTCTAAATTAATGTATTGGGAGTGGAAATAACTATATTGGGAGTTTAAATAATTGAATTGGGAGTGGAAATAACTGTATTGGAAGAGGAAATAACTGTATTGGGAGTGTAAATAATTGTATCTGGAGTGGAAATAACTCTATTGGGAGTGTAAATAATTGTATTGGGAGTGGAAATAACTGTATTGGAAGACGAAATAACTGTATTGGGAGTGTAAATAATTGTATCTGGAGTGGAAATAACTGTATTGGCAGCGAAAATAATTGTATTGAGAGTGGAAATAACTGTATTGGGAGTGTAAATAATTGTATTAGGAGTGGAAATAACTGTATTGGGAGTGGAAATAACTGCATTGGGAGTGTAAATAATTGTATCTGGTGTGGAAATAACTGTAATGGGAGTGTAAATAATTGTATTGGGAGAAGAAAAACTGTATTTGAAGTGTAAATAATTGTATTGGAGTCGAAATAACTGTATTGGGAGAGCGAATAACTGTATTGGGAGTGTAAATAATTGTATCTGAATTTGAAATAACTGTATTGGGAGGGTAAATAATAGTATGGGCAGTGGAAATAACTGTATTGGGAGTGTAAACAAGAGCTGTCAGAGGAGACAGCATGCTCGACTATTCGAATCATTTGAAACAAATGCAATTTGAAGATTAAAACAGTAACAACTATGGCCATACATTCATGTGCAATCAGTAAAAATATTAACAAATATAAACAAGTGAATGGTAAGGGAAAAATTCATTTCAAATAACAGAAATAATTTCTTAATGTACCATAAATATTAAACTGAAAAGGGGAATAACTATGAAATATTTCTGAAGTTGTTAGAAAACTTGTTAGAAATTTTTTTATTAGAGATATTTACTTTTAGTCAATTATCAATCACTTCAGAAATGTTACAGAAAAGAACTGACCTAAAGGCATGGAAATGGTACACGACTCACCAGCTTGTCATGGTGAACATTTCTGGCAAGTTACTATATTCCTAATGTATTTAAAACCCTGACAAGAAAATTCTATTTTAGTAGCAGTGACCTTGGACCTACAGGCATGGGCATGGTACGGGACACACCAACTTGTCATGATGACCATTTGTGTCAAGTTATTTTGAAATCACTCTATTCCTAACGAAGTTACAGCCCGGACGAGAGAATTCTATTTTTAGTAACAGTGACCTTGACCTACAGGCATGGTCATGGTATGGGATACAACACCCTGTCATTGTGAACAATTGTGCCAAGTTATTTTGAAATCCGTCCATTTATAATGAAGTTACATCCCGGACAAGAAAATTCTGTTTTAAGTAACAGTGACCTGGACCTTCAGGCTTGGGTATTGTGTGGACACACTGCCTTGTCATAGTGAACGTTTGTGCAAAGTTATTTTGAAATCCCTCCATTCATAACAAAGTAACAGCACGGACAAGAGAATTCTATTTTTTGTAAGATTGACCTTGACCTTTGACCTACAGGCATGGGCATGGTACGCGACACACCACCCTGTCATAGTGAACATTTGTGTCAAGTTATTTCGAAATCCCTCCATTCAAAACAAAGTTACAGCCTGGACAAGAAAATTCTATTTTTAGTAACAGTCACCTTGACCTTGGATCTACAGCCATGGGTATTGTGCGGACACACAGCCTTGTCATTGTGAACATTTGTGTCAAGTTATATTGAAATCCCTCCATTCATAACAAAGTTACAGCCCGGACAAGAAAATTCTATTTTTTGTAACAGTGACCTTGACCTTCGACCTACAGGCATAGGTATTGTACGCGACACACCGCCTTGTCATGGTGAACATTTGTGCCAAGTTATTTTGAAATCCCTCCATTAATAATGAAGTTAAGGGCCAAGTGTATATTTTGCTTAACACAAAATGTAAGTGGAAAAGGGGCATAATTTGAAAAATATTGAAAGCAGGGTTATGGGTCTTGTTGGTTATGATGTAGATTTTGATGGTGAAAATATATTTCAAGTTTCAAGGCAATATCTCAAGTAGTTTTGAAGTTATGGGCAAAATGCATATTTTGCTTAACACAAAATATAAGAAAAAAGGGGCATAACTTGAAATATATTGACAGCAGAGTTATGGGTCTTGTTGGTAATGATGTAGAATTTGATGGTGAATATATATTCCAAATTTCAAGTTGATATCTCCAGTAGTTTATAAGTTATGGACCAAAGTGCATATTTTCCTTAACGCAAAATTTAAGTGAAAAAGGGGCATAACTTAAAAAATATTTGTAGCAGAGTTATGGGTCTTGTTGGTAATGATGTAGAATTTGATGGTGAATATATATTTCAAGTTTGAAGTTGATATCATAAGTAGTTTTTAAGTTATGGACCAAAGTGCATATTTTGTTTAACGGACGGAGCCGCCGACGCCGACGCCGACGCCGACACCGGGGTGAGTAGGATAGCTCCCCTATTCTTCGAATAGTCGAGCTAAAAATTGTATTGCAAGTGGAAATAGCTATATTGGGAGTGGAAATAACTGTATTGGGAGTGTAAAAAATTGTATTGGGAGTGGAAATAACTGTATTGCGAGTGTAAATAATTATATTTGGAGTGGAAATAACTGTATTGGGAGTGGAAATAACTGTATTGGAAGTGGGAATTACTGTATTGGGAGGGTATATAATTGTATCTCGAGTGGAAATAACTATATTGGGAGTGTAAATAATTGTATTGGGATTGGAAATAACTGTATTGGGAGTGTAAATAATTGTATTGGGAGTGTAAATAACTGTATTGGGAGTGGAAATAACTGTATTGGGAGTAGAAATAATTGTATTGGGAGTGGAAATAACTGTATTGGGAGTGGAAATAATTGTATTGGGAGTGGAAATAACTGTACTGCGAGTTAAAATAATTGTATTGGGGTGGAAATAACTGTATTGGGACCGTGAATAATTGTATCTGGAGTGTAAATAATTGTATCTGGAGTGGAAATAACTGTATTGGGAGTGTAAATAATTGTATTGGGGGTGGAAATAACTATTGGGAGTGGAAATAACTGTATTGGGAGTGGAAATAACTGTATTGGGAGTGGCAATAACTGTATTAGGTGGAAATAATTGTTTCTAAAGTGGAAATAACTCTATTGGGAGTGTAAATAATTGTATTGGAAGTGGAAATAACTGTTTTGGGAGTGGAAACAATTGTATCTGGATTTGAAATAACTGTATTGGGAGGGTAAATAATAGTATGGGCAGTGGAAATAACTGTATTGGGAGTGTAAAAAATTGTATTGCAAGTGGAAATAGCTATATTGGGAGTGGAAATAACTGTATTGGGAGTGTAAAAAATTGTATTGGGAGTGCAAATAACTGTATTGCGAGTGTAAATAATTATATTTGGAGTGGAAATAACTGTATTGGGAGTGGAAATAACTGTATTGGAAGTGGGAATTACTGTATTGGGAGGGTATATAATTGTATCTCGAGTGGAAATAACTATATTGGGAGTGTAAATAATTGTATTGGGAGTGGAAATAACTGTATTGGGAGTGTAAATAATTGTATTGGGAGTGTAAATAACTGTATTGGGAGTGGAAATAACTGTATTGGGAGTAGAATTAATTGTATTGGGAGTGGAAATAACTGTATTGGGAGTGGAAATAATTGTATTGGGAGTGGAAATAACTGTACTGCGAGTTAAAATAATTGTATTGGGAGTGGAAATAACTCTATTGGGGTGGAAATAACTGTATTGGGACCGTGAATAATTGTATCTGGAGTGTAAATAATTGTATCTGGAGTGGAAATAACTGTATTGGGAGTGTAAATAATTGTATTGGGGGTGGAAATAACTATTGGGAGTGGAAATAACTGTATTGGGAGTGGAAATAACTGTATTGGGAGTGGCAATAACTGTATTAGGTGGAAATAATTGTTTCTAAAGTGGAAATAACTCTATTGGGAGTGTAAATAATTGTATTGGAAGTGGAAATAACTGTATTGGGAGTGGAAACAATTGTATTGGGAATGGAAATAACTGTATTGGGTGTGGACATAACTGTATTGGGGGTGGAAATAATTGTATCTGGAGTGGAAATAACTGTATTGGGAGGGTAATAATTGTATTGGGAGTGGAAATAACTGTATTGGGAGTGTAAATAATTGTATTGGGAGTGGAAATAACTGTATTGGGAGTGTAAATAATTGTATCTGGAGTGGAAATAACTGTATTGGGTGTGTAAATAATTGTATCTGGAGTGGAAATAACTGTATTGGGAGTGTAAATAATTGTATTGGGAGTGGAAATAACTGTATTGGGAGTGGAAATAACTGTATTGGGAGTGTAAATAATTGTATCTGGAGTGGAAATAACTGTATTGGGAGTGTAAATAATTGTATTGGGAGTGGAAATAACTGTATTGGGAGTGTACATAATTGTATTGGGAGTGGAAATAACTTTATTGGTAGTGGAAATAACTGTATAGGGAGTGTAAATAATTGCATCTGGAGTGGAAATAACTGTATTGGGAGTGTAAATAATTGTATTGGGAGTGGAAATAACTATTGGGAGTGGAAATAACTGTATTGGGAGTGTAAATAATTGTATCTGGAGTAGAAATAACTGTATTGGGAGTGTAAATAATTGTATTGGGAGTGGAAATAACTGTATTGATAGTGGGTTGATTATTTAACATACTGAAGAATGCTTACACATTCAATTTAAAAATCAACACCCTCGACCCCATTAACCTACTACATTGTTGTAACAACAGTAACAAGAAATGCTTGAAAACATGTTTGCCGCCCGCCACCGCCATCCATGAAGGCAGCCAACCACTCTATACATTATAAAAGTATGTTGTATATGGGGCCCATCACGGGAAAATGTGCTAAAGTTGATGTACATTCCAGAAATGACGTCATTTAGTTTAGCAGACGACATTACTTATATTGTAATTTCGCGGAAAAGATAACATCATGCTGTCAAAATTAGAAACAAAATCTCCAATAAGTTATAGGAAAATAATAGATAATTGTAAGTTCTTTCTAAATATTGAAAACTAAAATACCAAGAAATATTACCAACGGCCACTTTTCCTGTGGCGTTCCCCAAATGGCCCGTATCAAATGATATGTGCCTTGACAGTTACCATGTTTACCTGAGACTTAACATGGTTTACTTTCTTAACCAACCAACCTACCAAGCTTGAGGACATAAGGCCACGTCATTTAATATTTAACGATTGGACAATTTTTGCAGTCACAATGGCCTTGACTTCAAAATCAATAGAGGTCACAAACTTGCCATGACCAACCAACCAAATATAAAAAATAAAACCTCGACATTCTCTGATTATACATGTTTTATTAAAGGTAATTGACATTTGATTTGTTGTTGACATTGAACTCGGTGTCATTGACCTTTAATTAGTTGACCTTAAATTCAAGAACTGTCATCTACTTGCTAAAAAACACAAAGTTTGAGGACACAGCGTTCTCTATTTTCTGATTTATTTGGCAAGGGCTTTGCATTTAAGGTCGATATGACTTTTGCAATGTACTTGCTGCTCTCCACATTGAAATGGGGACATTTACTTGCCATGACAAACAACCTACTAACTAGGCCCCAGTGTAACTGATCCAAGTTTGTTCGTTTTGCATAAAAGGTGACCTTAGCTTTGTACATGTTGACGTCTACTCGTCATGACAAAACCATTAATCTATCGCCATGCTTAGTTGTGCTTGGACTCTGCATTTCTGAGTTCCGATCGGATAATTTTTGCAGTAATGGTCACTGTAACCTTGACCAGGTGATCCCAAATAATAGGGATCATCTCCTTGTCATGAACAGCAAACCTACAAAGTTTGATCCTAGTTCAGTTTATTCTCGTTATTAATCAGAAAAGGTTTTTGCATTAAAGGTCACTGTGGCCATAGCATTCGCCATCTGTATCAACAGGGCTCTCTACTTTTCCTGACCAGCCAAGGAACCTAGGTCCAGCATTCTAGTTATGTTCATTCAAGGTCACCATGACCACGACCTCAAAATTCTATAGAGTGCAATCTATCGCCATGACCTACCATCCTAGCAAGCTTGAGGAACCTAGACACCAATTTCTTTAGTTATTGAACAGACAACTAGATGTGCAAAGCAATATGCAGTTTCACTGAAGGAGGCCGAAATTGTAACAACATGCCATAAAGCCCAATTTCAATATAAGCTTCCCGTCCCATTTTATAAAATATTTGGGAATATACCAATAACTTTCTTAAGGGCGACATTTGAGGCAGGGTCATGGATATCTGACAATCCATCCCATTTAGGTGAGCATTTGGTTGTGTGAAAGCTGAAAGGATCTAATTGATATTAACCCTTTCCTTCATAGACACAACTTCATTGTGGGCAAACAGTTTAGATCCAGATCAGCCAGCACATTTGAGCCAATTGATATCTGCACTATTCACTTTTTGATTTGTTAGGTTATTTCTGACCGAAATGCAACCAGTGCAGATCCTTAACAGACAGTATGGATGTGCTAGCTCAGCTGGATCTACACTGGTGGCGCATGAGCAAAAATGCGAATATATGGAGGAAAGGGTTAAATAAAGAAGCAGTAGGAACCTTTTTGCTCTTTAACTTACCCCAAAATTTATGCAAGGTGTTGGAGAAGCTAAGACATATGCTTCAAACGATTTGTGACAGATGGACAAGATGATCACTACGTATATTCTTCCAGGATCTGAGGCATCAAAACACCTAACACTAATTCTCATTTACTTTTCTGCCACTTTATTTTATTTTACAGTTATATTGAAAAAGATCCAGAACAAAAGAGAAATAAACAAAATACATCTAAACCCTTTTTTTTCATGGATACATCTTTTATCACATGTGCGGCCAGTGAAGATCCAGATCAGCCAGCACATCCTTGCAGTCTGATCAGCATCTATACTCTTTGCTTTAAGATTTATTAGGTTAATTGTGACCACAAAGCAAACAATGTAGATCCAGATGTCACAGATGTGCAAGCAAATAATGGATCCATAACTTTTTTAAATTTTAGTTTTATTTATTTATTTTATTTTAAAACATGCAATTTTGGCAATGAATAACTACTTTCACCTGGTTAAAAAACGCAGGCTAAGTTTTAATAAATTTAACTTAAAATCTAAAAAACTTACACCAGTCTGTACCAATTTTTCATACATTGATCAGATGTATTCAAACTTTCACAACATTAAGTAACAATTCTTTAAATGCCTTCAGTAAAGTTAGCACAAGTTTCACCTTGTAAACACAAGCTGACATAAACTAACATTTTGAAAGAATACAAAAATCAAGATATTTTAATATTAAAGCCATAATAGTGACAGCTTTCAAAACAGAAAACATTCATTTTTCTTTAACAATACATGTACTTAACTTGGATGGCACATGGCCCAGTTTTCATGATTTATACAGCTTTAGTGCTGTTTACCCTTTCCTACATGGGATAGGGCTGTTACCCACAGGCAAACACTGAAACAGTGTAGATCCAGATCACAACACACATGTCTCTTTTATATTCAAGAGCTGGTTTTACCCATTTGCAAACCTGGTTTTCCATATAACAACATTTTTATGAGTTATTTAATTCGAGGGTCTTAATTTTTTTAAACGACTGCTCATAAAATCTACAAAATTTAGTACCCCAAAATATTCATGACTTCGCACTATTAGCAAAATAGTTGTATGGTTGAAAGTTAGTTTTCATATGCTAAACAATTCCTTGTCTTACAGCTTTGTGTAGGAAATACCTAGCCAGATATCAAATGTATCACATTATCCAGAAACAGCTCATTCCAAAGGGAGCCTCAAGTAACATGTTGTATCAACATGTGCAGTGTCAATTCTCAGGACTTTTTCTTGGTCAATTTTTATAGCCAATATTCGGTCATGTTCCCAATGGCAAAACATATCCCTTTTTCCAAATAAGAATAAAAATTCCCAATCAAATCAATAAATTTTTTTTTTGACAAGGAACTTGCATTATCTGTGTCATTTCCTTACTAAAATATTAAACCTGGTTGTTAATCAGGCATCACTATTTTCTTAAATCCAAAAATTATTGATAATATTATAAATGTGTAAAACTTTTTATTCCCCATTGATGCAATAATTCCAAATTTCTGACAAAATGATCAAAATTTTCCCAATTCCAGAGGTATGGGTCATATCCCCAAATTGGTCAAGAAAAACCTGAGTCTACAATCACACAGGCATTGCGGAGTCTGTAATTTTCACATCTATTGTTCAGTCTGTAACCTACACTGGCAGTGGCAAGCTTTGCACTGCTGAGAATACTTCGTTGTACAGATCATCATAGTCATCATGTTTCTTAATGAGCGCAATTACACAGCAGAATTTTCCCAGGGCAGATCCAAGATCCTGTAAAACAAATAAAACATACAGCGTTTTTTTCGCCTTCAATAGGGAAATTTTCGCATCGTAAAATCTTGAAATTTGGAAAAAATAGTCACAAATAAACGCAATCAGGATTTTTATAATTCATGTAAATTCACACTAGGGATTTTAATCAGCTTCACAAAGAAACATAAGGTCTGGTAACAGTTCCTTAACAGGAAAGCCATTACTGATGTAAATGTTATGCCAGCATTAAGTTACTGCCCATCCAATGACTGCCTGTCTATGGAAAAATAATTTTCATTGGCAGGAAAAGTTTCATTAAGATTGCACTTAATGTGAAATGAATCTGCATTTGAAATTATAATCAAAGATGTGCATGTGTGTGGGGAGGAGGGAAGGGAGTGTTTACACTGTGCGACATTTGTCGCAAAAAAACCCTCTTTTGTCAATAGTGAAACTGCATCGTTTTTTGTTGGGAACAGTAGTTTATTTACACTTATTTTGCACTTTGCTGAATACATGTAATTATGCTCATTTTGCACTTTGCTCAAACAATTATGTCATTGAGTTTTTTTATTGCCAGCTTAACAGCTTCTTCACTTGAAATGATGACTTGTACCTTAATGCTAAGGAATGCGTCAATAATTGTTATGCTGTTTTTAACATTTTTTATTGCCTGGAGTTTTAAATTAACAATGATATATAACACAATAAAGGTAGAACCTGGAAAACACAAAGTCAATATTATTAATGGAAATCTGCTGTGAATGTTTTCATTTTCACAGGCATAGCATCAGCGTATGATTTTGGAAAGGGCTTTTTAATAAAACATCTTCACTACCTCTTTAGCTGGGATGTAGCAGTATGGAATGCCGGCTTCTTCCAGGGTTACTGGCATATGACTGTACACATCAATAGGACTCACATCTCCCGCCATCACCACTACCCTGCAAAATATACTTAGCTTTAACTATGTGTACTAGGGTACAGGAATTTCAATAGATGCAGATTCTTGCATTTTGATGCAAGCAAATTTGATATTTTCCACTTTTGACCCCACCTGAGCTTGGGGTAACTTTGATGCAGGAGAATTTCGGAAAAGTGGTTGTATTTAATTATTAATAAGCAAGCATAAAGATAAATATTGTGTCTGTTGCATTTTATAATTTTAAATATCAAGAAATATATATTTGACCCTTGAAAATAAATTTAAAGCTATTTTATAACAACAAGATATAACTCTCACCAATCTGATTATGACAATTTGAAAATTCTAAATAGGGAACGACTGACCCCTGGTTTTCAAAAGCTAATGAAATCCCTGTGGTACATTATAATATACTATGTTATTTCTTTATGCGGCATCCTTATTAAGATTTCTCAAAGTTTCAACAATTAAAATTATCATTTTTAGAAATCTTTAAAAAGTTGGTGAGTAAAGGTAAGAATCTGGTATCTATTACGAATTATGATGTCTGGCTTAACCGTTACAGCCTGAAAGAGTACTATAAATCAAGTAAAATTATAATAAATGAGACTGTTTATCATTATGTCTTTAAGTTTTGTTTAACCCTTTATTCCATAAAACTACCAGACAGCATGGATTTATCCTAAGGTTGGGCTGTAAATACCACCCCCAGTATTTACCAGTGGTATTTAAGGCCATGGAATATACTTGTTAAGTGGCCACATTGGTCTGTTCTTGGTCAAAGAATCTGTTTACAATTGTAAGTAAGTTAAGGTTAAACCTGGCCACATCATGTCTTTATGTAAGAGGATAGCTCAAGCAACAAAGCAACACCTGGGATGTTGTTCAGGGTTTTTTTAGCACTGTCTGCGCCTCCGGAAAACGGAGGTGTTCCCAAAGCAAACAGCCCTGTTCCCAATCATATCCAGTTGTCATTTTTCCCAATTGAAATTTCGGCAAAAATAGAATAAAATATATCAAAATACACAGGTAATAGAAGAGTGACTTCCCTTTATCTAGAAATTGAAAGTGTTCAGTGACCCTGATTAAACTGTAAGCATGAATATTTTCTGGAACTTCTTACAACATTATAGCTATTGAATATATCAATAAATTTAGAACTATTTTGCAAAACTGTACAGAAGGTACCCTTAACTGCAGAAGATGCATCATAATATGACTCGTTAGACACTTAATTCTTTTTGTAATGTATTTTCACGACTATGATGGCTTTGCACAACAATAAGTTCTACAATAACAAGAGCTGTCACTGGAAATTGACATATGCCCCCGAAAAGAAGCTTTGAAATAAAATTGTGCTGACGAGAGAGTGAGTACAATAGCTTGACATATTCTTTGAATAGTCGAGCTGGAAATGTTTGGAGGAAGAAGTCTTTGTTTGATGATCATCTAAACATGATCATGAAAGTGGGTTTAAATGACACAAGCCAAATAAAAAATGTGGTGTATATGCCGGAAAATTTCAGTACTGACAAAGAGAGGGCGATAAATCATGGAAAAAGTGGTTGAGGAAATTTTTTTTAGTTATTTTGATCTACACATATAGTCTGATCATCAGTGCAAGTTCTGTTTGGCCTGATAGTTAATGTCGAGTTGACTTGGAGGATGTATTATGTAAGGACGAGTGCAATTCTATATGTCCTCATAACTTGGGGGAATAAAAACAGGTTTTGTATTAACCCTTTCATCCATAGAAACACCTTTACTGGATGTGAGAAAAAGTTTGATCCAGATCAGACACCACAACAGTTCAGGATCAGGATCTAAACTGTTTGCATTTTGATCTGTTATGTTATTTATGATCAAAGTACGACCAGTGCAGTTCCAGATCAGATATGTTAGCTGATCTGGATGTACATTGGTTGCACATGTGTGAAAATGCGTATATATGGAAGAAAGGGTTGAAATACCACCAATTTCTTGGGAAACTGTTCCACCGCAGTTTTTGTGATCAGTGAAAAATAAACAACAGTTCATAAGTTTTTAACTTTTAATGCTTTTAAAGAATTTAGATGTGAATGAAACAATACCTCTTTATTTAAAGATAAACATATCTGTAAGTGTTACACACATCTTTAAAATGTAATTTTCTATTATTGACACTAAAACAATCATAGTAGTACAATAAAACACTAAAACAATCATAGAAATACAATAAAACCCGTCATTAAAGAACAGACATGTTTACTTCTTTTTGATTGAAACACACAACCCGCTATTAAGGACACTTTCCCTCAGTCCCTTAGGTGCCTGTTATAGAGGGGTTTCACTGTAGTGGTATGTTTGGTACAAATATGTAACAATAACAGTGTTAAATGAGAGAAAATATTTGGGACATTTCATGTTTCTCGCATTTTTTATGGAAGAAATTTCCTGTAAAGCAAAAATATTTACATTAATTAGTTGTGGATTTAAAGGAATGCCAAACATTTACCCTGCTACTAAAATTTTTCTTTCAAATTTTATCACTGAACAACCAGTGAATGAATTGTTAGGAAAGATTGAATTTTAAGATGGTATAAAGGCTGTGTCAAAATCTGATTGATAACTGTAGAAAATCAAAGGATAAAAACAGATTTTGAAAGAGAAAAAAATTAAAATCCCCAGGGCGGGGCCCCTGGTCAATTTAACAATATGATTTCAATCATTTGTGTAGGAATCATCAATATCAATATTCATACCAAATTTCATGACAAACGGACAAAAAATGTAACCTCTATTGCATTAACAGAATATACCTTAGGATAAGGGTTAGGGTTAGGTAAAAAGGCCCATAACTCCGCCATTAATAGTCCGAACCGAAATTCCTTCGGGTATGTACAACTAAGCTTTGTGACAAACACTCCTGTGAAGTTTCAATGAAATCCTTCAAGGGGTTTCAAAAAGGGTTAGGGTTAGGTAAAAAGGCCCACAAGTCCGCCAAAAATAATCCGATTAGAAATTCCTTAGGATATGCACAATTAGGCTTGGCGACAAACACTCCTGTTAAGTTTCCATGAAATCCCTCAAGCGGTTTCAGAGAAGAAGCGAGGACAAGATTTTGCTAAAAAGGACCATAACTCAGTCAAAAATAAGCCGAGCAGATATTCCTGACGATATGCACAACTAGGCTTGGTGACAAACACTCCTGTAAAGTTTCAAAGAAATCCCTCAAGCAGTTTTGGAGAAGAAGCGAGGACAAGATTATATCGGACAGACGGACGGAAGGACGGATGGTCCGATTACTATATGCCTCCCTTCGGGGGCATAAAAAAGGTGAACGCTAGAGTGTTAACAAGAATATTCTATTTTTAGTTACAGTAACCTAGTTTTTTGACCCAGATGACCCATATTCAAACTCGTCCTAGAAATCATTTGGACAAACATCCTGACCAAGTTTCATGACAATCAGAGCAAAAATGTGACTGCTAGAGTGTTACCAAGAAAATTCTATTTTTCGTAACAGTGACCTAGTTTTTGGACCCAGATGACCCATATTCGAACTCGTCCGACAAATCATTGGGACAAACATCCTGACCAAGTTTCATGACAATTGGAGCAAAAATGTGACGGCTAGAGTGTCAACAAGAAAATTCTATTTTTAGTAACAGTAACCTAGTTTTTGGACCCAAATGACCCATATTGGTACTCGTCCGAGAAATCATTGGGACAAACATCCTGACCAAGTTTCATGATAATCGGAGCAAAAGTGTGACCGCTAGAGTGTTTACAAGAAAATTCTATTTTTAGTAACAGTGACCTAGTTTTTGAACCCAGATGACCCATATTCGAACTCGTCCAACAAATCATTGGGACAAACATCCTGACCAAGTTTCATGACAATTGGAGCAAAAATGTGACGGCTAGAGTGTCAACAAGAAATTTCTATTTTTAGTAACAGTAACCTTGTTTTTGGACCCAAATGACCCATATTGGTACTCGTCCGAGAAATCATTGGGACAAACATCCTGACCAAGTTTCATGATAATCCGAGCATAAATGTGACTGCTAGAGTGTTAACAAGAAAATTCTATTTTTAGTAACAGTGACCTAGTTTTTGGACACAGATGACCCATATTCTAACTCGTCTGAGAAATCATTGGGAAAAACATCCTGACCAAGTTTCATGACAATCGCAGCAAAAATGTGACCGCTAGAATGTTAACAAGAAAATTCTATTTTTAGTAACAGTGACCTAGTTTTTGGACCGAGATGACCCATATTCAAACTCGTCCGAGAAATCATTGGGACAAACATCCTGACCAAGTTTCATGACAATCCGAGCATAAATGTGACTGCTATAGTGTAAACAAGAAAATTCTATTTTTAGTAACAGTGACCTAATTTTTAGACCCAGATGACCCATATTGGAACTCGTCCGAGAAATCATTGGGACAAACATCCTGACCAAATTTCATGACAATCGGACAAAAAATGTAACCTCTATTGCGTTAACAAAATTTACCTTAGGGTTAGGGTTAGTTAGGGTTGGGTAAAAAGGCCCATAACTCCGCCAAAAATAATCCGATCAGAAATTCCTTAGGATATGCACAACTAGTCTTGGTGACAAACACTCCTGTGAAGTTTCAATGAAATCCATCAAGCGGTTTCAGAATAGAAGCGAGGACAAGATTTTGCTAAAAAGGGCCATAACTCAGCCAAAAATAGTCCAAGTTTTATGAAGCTGCGGCGATGCAGGAGTCCTTTTTATTAGGTTGATGAACACAACTGTCTATTGATTTGTAACTTTTATTCTTTGTAGTTTATAAAATAACAATTGTAGATCCACAAGTAAAATTTAACAATATTTATTAAAACATAAGTCTGATTTTTGCACAGTGGTTAATCCTACTGTCACAGTAGAAGGTAAAATCCGTTCTATGTGTTACTTTAGAAGGCAAAATCCATTCTTTTTTCAAAATGTTTTGCATTGCCTTTTTATAAGGCAATAGTAATTGGTTGGCACATGTTGAGACATATGCTCGAAACCATATTTAGCAATAAGTAAACAATACAAGTGTCAAAATATATAGAAATTCACCGAAGGCAAATCCTTTCATATTGTGATTAAATATTACTGATGAAGATCAAGGTGTTATAAACAATGGTCGGCATTTGATTAGTTAACTTTACTCTAGTACTTCTTAACATATCTGAGGAAATAACCATCAGAATAAGAATTTGATACTGAAATAAAACAAATAGAAATTTAAATGCAAAAATATAATTTTTTGCTGCATAATACAAGCAGAAATTCCTGACGATATGCACAACTAGGCTTGGTGACAAACACTCCTGTTAAGTTTCAAAGAAATCCCTCAAGCGGTTTTGGAGAAGAAGCGAGGACAAGATTATTTCGGACGGACGGACGGTCCGATTACTATATGCCTCCCTTCGGGGGCATAAAAACTTACGTTAATCTGGTCTTTTTAGTTTATACTCTAAAATAACCATTAAATTTGCTACAGTTTCACTATTTTATAAAGAATTTCAATTTCATATAATGAATAATTAAATGAGGAAATTATTTCTGATAACAGTTGGCTAACAAGTTACCAGTTTTGCAATGTTTTTTGAATAAAGACCAAAAAGCTGGTAAAAGTATATTGGTAATGTAAAAATTGACTGATTTAAGCTAAATAAATGCATATTGAAATTTCCCAAAATGGACTATTTTATCAATGTGAAAATTCCCAAAATGGGCATTTTTGTCGATAAAAAATTTCCAAAATGTCCAGACTCCTTTTCCAAAAATAGGCAGAAAAACCCCTGTTGTTAACAATTTTTGTTTCTGAAATATTTACCCTTTTTCTCCTTTTCGAATCCTTTTTTGGACATCTTTTATTCCTTCTACAACATGCTTCACACTTTTGGCTGGAAAGGAACAAATTGACAATTGAACAATATGAACCAGTCAACCAGTAATCAATTACTTTACAATCCGGTAGTTTTTACTAAAAAATAATCATCTACAAGATATTTAATTTGAGTTGCCTACTTTTAATTTTTTTTTCACAATTTTGATCAGGCACAAATCTAGATAAAAACAGTTAATTCGGATATCCGCTTCAGTCATAGAAATTAGGATTGAAATTTACAAGCATGTCAAGCTAGTAACCAAGCCATTTTCACTAGCCCGAAAGAAAATAGCAGTGATCTCAGATAATATTTGTTTCTATAAATAGCACCGACTGATAAGCCGTTGAGAAAGGTAGTAAAATGAATGCTGTACTACCATCAACAGTGCATACACAATGGCGGAAAGCAAAGAAAGTGTTCAAGAATAAATCCGACTTAGAAAAAGAACAATTCAGCATTGTTTTATGGACAATTTAATATTGACAGTGGATATGATGATCGACCGCATATGCAAGAAGTAAATTGCATTTATGAAATCATTTTTAAGACAGAGCTATACATTTTATGGACACATCGTAATCAGATGTTTATTATTTATTATTTAATAAAGACATTTTAAGTACCCAGGGCTAAGCAGCTTGGACAGTAATATGTATTCCCATTACAGCCCATGAACAGGCTCAATCAACCCGAGACTGCAATATTTTGATACATGTCGCGTTTTGCGGCTTTCAAAGTCTTCTTTTCATCAATTTATAAAATATCCCACCACTTGCTGTTTATTATACATGAGCTACTAGTTTTAATTTTGCTTGTCTGATGTTTTTTTTAAATATTTTTTCATGCATCGACAAAATGTTTTTAAGTCGGTCTATTTTCTATCCTACTGCATTGAACAAGATGCTGTATTATCTGTTCATAGAGGGATGTAGACTTCCTAAGAATAAGAGTTGATAATTTAAGAAAATAAAATACTTCATCGCCTACATTCCAGGTTTATTGTACACAAAATATGCACTTGAACCCATGATATTGTTCTTGGCATAATCACCATTGTAGACTCATATTATTGCCATAAACCTTTTTAGACACCATGCTTAAAATCCATGAACTTGGGTTCATAATGACTGTTTCAGAGCTCTATAAACAGCAATTATGCCGCAATTTAACGCTTCACTCGGTGGATAAGGCTTTCATCCCTTGTGCAACCAGTTTAGATCTATATCAACCAGAACATCAGATCTGGGTCTACAATAGTGCTTTTGATAGGTTTTCATGGGCATCAGGTTATTTATGGCAAGTAGAAAACTGTCTAGATCCTGATCAGACTGCACTGATGTGCAGAATGATCTTGATCTACACTGGTTGCACGTAGTATATAAGCCGTATCCCACGGAGTAAATGCTTAGAAAGCTTTGATTATGAAAGGGACCAAAAGTAACATTACTTCTTTGGTATACCAGATATTTATTTAATCAAGAAGATCTACTATAGCATTTACTGTATATACATTTATTTCATAAATACAGTGAATGTTCTTGTATACCGTCATCGTTTGAATATAAGCCGTACTTTTTTTCCCGGATTCGGCGAAAAAAAGTTGGGGGTGCGGCTTATACATAGGTTTAGGTTCCCAAGACTTTTTTTCCATGCCTTCAAAACACCGATTTTTTTACCTCGTCGAAATTGTCAAGTGCACCGGTATACGGACGCTGAATGAGATATTTGTCACATCTTACGCGTTTTGTTCGAAAATATTTTTTGATAGGTAAAACAATGTACTTAATAATAAACTATTATTGAAATCTTTTACTCTTCTTTTTATTTTGAGTACCGGTAATTACAATTAAAATAATCATCAGTTTGCAACTTGTCATGATCTCCAATCCGGGGACGTTTCTATGAAACGAGGTAATCAATGTGCGAACGAAAATAATTATGATTGCCACAGGCAAAAAACTGCTTAGAAATGCTGTCACAAACTTTACTGCAAATACAATTACCGGTACGTAAAAAATCAGCAACATTTACGAACGACAAAGTAAAATAATTATTATTTACTGAACACTAACATATTCCAACATTTAAAATATATCCAAATCTTTAATTTATCGCTGTTATCACATTTCAGTAATTATTGCATCACACAAGCTTAAAATGACACGCGCACACTACCAGGTAGAACAAACGTTTTTATAGCAAAGCCCAAATAAACACGGATGTTTGTTTCGAGCCGACAACGTCTTTTGAAGTTGCGTTTGATGTTCGGCGAATCGATTTTTTTCCTCCATACGAAATAAACAGCATGGTCATGTTTTTTGTAAGGGATACATGCGGTTTTTATAAGTTAACGGCTGTTTTTCAAATTATGCGGATTATAAATGTAATAATTAAAGATAAATGGAAATAAAATGCGGATTTCGTAAGAACCGATATCACCATCAAGGTAATTATTTTAACTTATTTAAATCATGCAAACTGGCTTTTACCAGTGTTTTACGTATTTTATGGAACAAGTGGGGTCCATGAGTCGATCGCGTTTCATTTAATTATGCATATATCAAATTGATTACTTCAAGTAAAACGTGTATCGGTAAAATCACAGTGACCGTAATATGTGAAAAGCTGTGAAAGCCAGATAACATGTTTTAGATTCCCTTGGTCAAATCAGTGTCACCCTTAATTGGCAGCTTGGTCTCACCTGCCTTAGAGGGTATGTCACTTGACTAAGGTGTGAAAACTGAAAGCATGATGCCATGTTTGAGATTCTTATGGAATGTTTGACAAGATGTTGAGATGACACGGTCGACTCGAATTTAATTTAAAACTTGCACATTTTGGTCATTCCCGCCAATTTTCTCGAATATTACTCTTCAGTTAAACTGACTATACCTTCAAATTGTCAAACATAATAATTATCATGGGTCAAACGCGTATCTACTACACTGAAAAAGTATAGCTGGCTGTTGTTGCATACGCTGAGGCACACGGGAACCGGCGATTCAAAATGGCGACCGGTCTGAAAAAGAGACCGCAGCTTATACATAGAGTTAGGCTTTTTTAACCCATTTCCATCGGGGTTTTGGGGGGTGCGGCTTATATACGAGTGCGGCTTATATTTAGACGATGACGGTAAGTTTAGCCTTCTGACCATTTACAGCGTATACTTGTTTACTATCTGCCTTTATTGTTAAAAGTTGCTTGTACTACCTTTGGCTTTTTGTGCACCAAGTGGTGCGCAAACCATGTGTTGATGACGTTATCGCCGATCACTGCTATTGAGTTTAAATATACATTTTACTTTAAAAAAGCTGAGATAAATGCAGAAACACCATATAAATGTCATTCAACATTTATTCATTCTCTAGAGAATATGAAAAAAGAGGCAAATTTTCACATCCTGGATGCGACGGAAACAATGTTTTTTCCTCCGTTTCTAAGCACCAGTCACAAATCAGGGTGTGTTTCTCAATCTTAAATCGCAACCAAGGCCTTTTATTTGTTCAGGAAAGAAGGAAACTTCTGTCACTATAAACATCCTCGTATTAATGTTTGGTTGCTGCTCGCCCGGCAACTTCAGGAGGTTTCTTCTCAGTTTTGTACAAGTTTGTTATGTAGTCCTGATGATTTCAACTTGGTATAGAACAGGTCAATGTCTTTTACAAATTTCACCCATCGATCGCGTTAAAAAAGTCAGTCAAGTCTTCCGATCTGGTGATTTCCCCGGTGTTTTTGCCCTGATTCGCGGAGATAATTCGGCAGCCATTCTCACTCTTCTAACGTTCATCACAGTCTTCGGGAAAGGCGCCGGACCGCCGGTCATGTCCGGCAAAATTTGCTACGGTCCGGCAGTTTTCTGAAGTCGTTGGTCCGGCCGACTGGCAATTTTTTTCGGCATTTTGGATACTAAAAATTCTGGTGCAAACAGTATTTCCGCTATAATTACACTGCAGCTCTGTTATATTGTGAACCAATCCATTATATCGCGATATCCAATATATTGCGCTCGGCCTGTGGATCCCAATTTTTTGTACATTAACAATGTGTATGTTTGTTCATTCTTCATGGGTGGTAAAAAAGACCGAAGGATCAAATCAACTTTGGTGGCAAATTCATGAAACGCACACTTTTTTTGTGTCGTATTACATCGTTACCATTGAAGGTTGTTTATTATATTTTGTATGCAGAGATTTAAGAGGCGATGTACAAGTTCATCAACAGATACAACATCAAACGTATGAAAATAAATGAAAGGTTTTTTTAAACTAGAAAGCTTTTGATTTGACATGAAACACCCTTTGTGACGAACAATAGGTGCGAAAAACACCAGGCTGATACAGTACTGACAGAATTTCGTTCACGAGGCAAATCACAAATTAGCGACAATTAATGAAAGCTGCTAACCATAATAGACATTGAGCAGGAAAGGTCAAAACAGTTTGTTGTTTTGACATTACCTGCTCATCGAACTAACATCGCCCATTTGACCGACCAAAAGATCGTAGATCAGTTCAAAGTACTGACACCTTTGGAAATTGATGACGGCGATCTTTGTTTGTACATTATTTTATTTCTTTTTATTTAAAATAAATCTCAATAAATTATATAAAAAATTGTTTTAAAACATTTGTCCAGCATGGAACGTACTCCCTGATGTACACATAGATTTTACGGTGTGTTACAGTACAGCTCGGGTGTCTTTTTCATTTTTCACTCATCGCCGCGTTTCACTGTCAGCGCGACATCCAATTTTTTTCGGGTGATCGTCGATCTTGCCACCGCGATCACCTGACAAGAAAATCACGGTGATTTGCCGCGATTTATCAGCGCGAATCGCGGTGAAGATTTACCAGTGATTTAAAGACATTCTTCCGAATTCATTTATTTAAAAAGAAATATGTTGTTCGTATTTTCGTATCAGAGAAAAGATCTAAAACTTGATCAATGCATAAATATATTGTCCATTATTGAAGTTTTCCACACCTTCCGTGTTGACATAAACACCTTTGTACTTGCCCCGTAAATTGCTGCCTATTATGCTTCTAAGTGGAATGTTGTCACGGTCATTGCAGAAAGTGAACACCAGTTATTAAATTGGTTAATTATTTTACTACAAATTATAAGAATTCATTGACAAGTAGAGCATTTACGCCTCGGATCGGAATTCAATGTTATTTAAAATACGAGTATAATTGCGATTGAAACTCAGTAAACTGGACATAATAGATCAGAAAAGTGAATAAAAATTGTGTCGTTCTTACCTTATCGTTTCCTTAGTTGTTATTTTGATGAAAGATAAATATATAATATTCTTTTTCTTAAGTACTCCGAAAATGTTGAGAAAATAAATAACGGTGAAAATATAACAGCCAAGTACATTAGCTACATGTATAAAATCCATCTCGTCAGTATTTTTCCCCAATCCCTTCCTAAAACATCTTCATTTATGAGCAATCAACACCTGTTTGAACACCTGTGATCAGCATTGTATATTTCATCATCACTTCTGTTTATTCACTTCAGAAAGAACGCCGACGACTAATACTGATTTTCCGAGATCAAAGGTGCCGTGTTGGGTAAAAAAAATTATTGATCAAACGTCGGCGTTTTTTATTCTTAACAGATTGACTCATTTGTCAACTCTCAACAAAAAAATTAAAATTGCTCGAAACAAATTAGAGTTGTACATTGTATAATCAAAACATGCCTTGTAAAATCAAAACATGCTGGAAATTAATAGCATATGCCTGTCACAAATGTTATTTAAATAAACGTTAAATGTTTGTGTTCACGACTTACTCATTACATTCAAAATGTTCATTCAATAGTTGATTTGTCGTTGAGTAGTGTGTCATTTTTGTTTGGGAATCAACTAAGCTGTTGATAATTGGTGTTTTATATGGATTAATTAACTCCAAGCTTCTTACGTTGACAGGTAAGCACTTTCAAAAAAGTTATTGATTAATTCATGTCAGTTTGCAAAAATCGGGCGTCGGTGATAAAATCAAGCTCTGTTATATTAAAAAGTTATTACATTTATTAAGAAACTCGATATTTTCACAGAAGATACGCAAACAAAGAAAATTGTTTTTTTTTGCTTAATGCTGACGAATCGGCACGTCCGATTACGCGACTAAAATTTTTACATTATTTTGATACAATGTTACGTTCAAATTGGTTAAAGAAAGAATGTTTTACATTAAAAAAATACATTTTAATACACTCCTTTTTCGAAAGATTTTTCACCGCGATCCCCCGCGATCGACCCTGAAGCTAAACTGCTGACGATGAACACGAGAAGAGCGAGAATGACTGCAGAATTATCGCCGCGAATCACGGCAAATCACCCAAAAATCGCAGCGTCGGAAGGACATATTCGCGGTGAATTTCCACCCGGACTGATTTATTAACGCGGTGGACGGGTGAAAAATGTAAAAGACACCCGAGCTGTACTGTAATTACACAACACCGTGAAATACATGCATCTGACAGCAAAACAAAAAGAATTTTGATTGTTTTAGTGCGATTATTTACTTATATCTATAATTATTTACTTAATGGCAGTCTGAATTCCCATTTCTGTATTATTGTTCCATAAAAGAATCAATGTAGTATACTGTAATTTAGGTCTGAAAAGTAAGGCCTCCAATATATTTAGAACTGTTTTTTTTTTTAGACCACAGCACAAGAAGGCTGTTGGAGATGCCAAGTTCAGGCAACAGATGCAGACTGCTAGACAAGTTTCAGTGGACATAAGTGGGATTGCCATGGCAAATTTATATAATCTGGCACAGAAAGACCTTGCCATACTTATTTTTGTCATTTTCTTTCATGAATAAAATATTTTTAATAATCTGTATTGTTGTTTTGTAACATGTTTGGGGGTAAAAGTGAAAATAGAGCTATCTGATTGGTTCCAATGTATGTGTAGCATAGTGTGAAATAAACTAGTTTTACGAAGAATATAATTGTTTTTGTTTCAGTCTGGCAAATTCTTTTTCGGTCTGGCAGAATTTTTTTTTTCACCAGACCGGATGACTGGCAGTTTTTCATCCCTTTCGCGAACACTGTCATCGTCAACAGTTTAGCTTCAGGTTTAATTCCAGGGGATCATGGTGAAAAATCTTTTCAGAGAGGAATGTTATTTATCAATTAAAATGTATTTTTATAATGAAATGATCTTTTTTTATCCAATTTGAACGTTAAATGATATCAAAATAATATTTAAAAAGTTGAGTTACAATCCGTCTGCATTAAAAAAAATAAAATAAATATATTTTTTTCTTTGTCTGCGAAACTTCTGTGAAATTAGCGAGAGTCTTAATAATTATAACAACTTTTCAATATGGAGCATGATTTTATTAGCCACTCACCGACTTCTTCAAACTGACATGAATTAATCAAAAGCTTAATTCACAGTGCTTACCTGTCTGGGTCTAATTAATCCATATTAAACACCAATTATCAACAGCTTTGTTGATTGCCTAACAAATATGACACGCTACTCAATGACAAATCAACTCTTCTATGAGCATTTTGAATGTAATGTCGAGTGATCTTCAATTATTGGCCGAGTGTTGTCAAATGAGTCAATCTCTTATAAATCAAAAACACCACTGTATGATCACATGTTTCTTTACTTAACCCGGCACCTTTGATCTCGAAAAAATCAATACCACTTTTCGGTGTTGTTTTTGATGTGAATAAACAGCAGTGACCATGAAATATACAACGCTGATCACACAGGTGTTCAAACTGGTGTTTATTGCTCTTAAATAAATTATAAAGATGTTTTTGGAAGGGATTGAAAAAAAGCTGAAGATGGAATTTATACAAGTAGCTATTGGTCTTTTATATTTTCAACCGTTATTAATTTTTTCATAGAACTTAGTAAACATATTTATTATCAATTTAGCGCGAATTACACGTTGATACAAGCAACAGCTTTCTGAATGAAATAAGCGGCTCAAGTACAATGATTTTTGAACGATTTGTATCTTACAAGCCTGTCGGGCTGGTAAATTGGGAATTTTTACAAGCCCAAGAGAAAATCCAGTTTTTTTTTCACTTTTGGGGGGAAGGGGGTCGCAACCCTTTGGAGGGGGAAAATTGCAACACAAACAATGGAAAGGGGGACTATTTGGAAGATATTGCACCTGTTGAACTAAACAAAACAAAGTTTTCACTGATGTTTTGCTTTTTGCTTTGCTAACACTGTAGTTCAACCAAATAAATCTTGCCTCATACTTCCCAGAGTTGAATTTTCTTGCATCAGAAAAAAATTAAGATTTATCATCTTCACATAAGCGGGACAAATCAATCATCCGTTACAGACTCCAGCAAAGGAGAATTTTTTATTGAACATGGGGGAAAAATATAAACTATTTTGAGGGGGGAATGGGGCCCTATTTCTCCAAATATTTGGCATAAAAAAAACACTGAAATCTACTAGTTTTTTGCTGTCGGGCTAGCGCTAATTAAGCCTAATTTCAACCACTGCCACTTGCTCTTAACGACAACCCAGTATACAGCCTTAATAGGTCTGGTTAGATATACAGATACCAGAATTCTTGTGTGTTGTTATAGTTATCACGTTCCAGAATGAAAACACAATGCCTATCCGAATGTTGTTCATCCGAAAATACGGATACATCAACGAAATGGCAATCTAATCTTGCATTAATCCTACAAGCCATTCAAAAAATAATGGATAGGGATTTAATATGAAGCTCATTTCTTTCTATATCATACCTTTCTTTAAAGTTTTACACAATTTTCTGGCTAGTTTGCGCGGAGCCAGGGGTTTCGCTATTCCGTTTAAATTTTTCAGTTTTTCTTCCCAAGCTTCTTTCCCATCAACTGTGCTTTCGTCTAAGTTCTCTGATTTTCGTTTTTCTTTCTTTTCTTTACCCATGTTTCTAGTAAAATGAGGTTTAAATTAAATAAAAACAATCAAGTTTCTGAAACGCACGTGTATACGGTGACGCGATACTTTTACAAATTGTGACAAAATATTAAAGTCGTAAGGTACGGTACCAATAGACTACCACACAGTGAGACTGGTTGGCTCTAGAGAGTACATGGAAGAAGATACATAAATGGAACATTGATTTTTCTCTTCACCATTGAAAGTTCTTTACAATGGATATAAAATTTTGTTGTCAGGATCTTATGTTGGTATTTAAAATAATGTTTTGTATTCCTTAGTTTTTGTGAATCTATGTAAATAGATTTTTATTTTTCTGGACGAATTATGGGTCATAATATTTTATTACTATGTAACTATTACTTGATGACCTTTATTACTGTACAACTAGTCCGGCCCAAAGGAATAATTGGCCCGGCTCTAAATAGAGGTTTATAGCGAATGTTGAGTACCATGTGGCCCGGCTATATATACAGATCGTTGATTACTGAACGGGAACCATGTTGTATGTACAAAGGAAATCCGATTAGTAAGAGGGAAGATGTCAACGTATTTTTTATGTTACTTATGTGGACTTTTATTGTTTAATTATGTCGAAGGTTATCTATGCAAAAGTTTTATGTTTACAATATTAACATGACCAAGATGCAGTTCCATGTAGGTTTAGTCAGATAATTGATTGTTGTGATTTCTCGTGATAGCTTTGAACTGGCCCCTCTGGTTTTTCAAGATGGCGTTCACCACGCAAACCATGTATACATGATTAGGTAGTGCGAGTGGATATAGTCATATAGGATTGTTTGCGGTAAGTTTTTGTTATCTACATCTACTAGATAGTTTCGTTTTCTAGATCACAGTTGATCGGGAATGTGCGCCAGGTTATAAAAGAGATCGATGAGTTTTCTTTTAAGCGTTAGCGAACGTTAAGTACCAGCTCAAGCTATTTATAATTGAGTACATTGTATATAAATAGATCTATATAAATAAAGTATAGATATATATAGATTATATAAATAGATCGATGAGTTGGTGTTTATATTAATATAAAAATAATATTAAAATATATGCGAATTGAAGTTTATTGTTGTAAGCAGTTATAGAAAGAGTGTACATGTAGTAGGAGACATTGTTCAGGTAGTTATTCTTAACAGATATTGAAGTTTGTGTTCTGTTTACGAATATTGGCGATCCTGTGACTTGATTTTGGCGCGTGAATGTGACCTATATATGATGGTTCTTTGTTTACAAATGTTTCTGATGTTGAAATTGACGGTTCTAGTGGGTTTCTGTTTTACAAGAAGAAGGTGATTTCTTGTCTATAAAGTAAATAATGATTGTATAACCATTTGTGTAGGTCTTTTTCTGTTGTTCAGAAAGATATGGTTGGAGGTGGTATTGCAGTGTGACTCACCCCCCCCCCCCTCCCACCCCCCCCCCCCCCCCCCCCTGGTTTACGGAATCAAGATGCTGTGTCTGAATATAGAAACTTAGTATATATTTTCATCCTGAAAGTACCAAAGAAATTGCCATGTACGTGGTAGGACAATTTTGAAAGGTACTGTTGAGTTTATATAGAGCAAATTCATTGGTATGTGGTTAGTGCTATCATAATGTTTAACTTCCAGGTAACTCCTTCATGAAAATTAAATGTTGGTGTAACTGTCCACAAAGTGCAAGGTCTAACATTATCTTCAGCTGCTGTGGATATCGGGAAAACGATATTACAAGGAGGAATGGCTTACATAGCTCTCAGTAGAGTATCTACTTATGAAAATCTACAATGACAATAATGAAAAATCAGTTACATTTATGAAATTTGAGTGCTCTTAACGATCTACACTCCTCCTTGTTCGACCATCGATTAAAAAGAAAATTATCAAACTAAACAAAATTAAAATTCATTTGTACAAAATTTCATTGAAAGGCATTTTGCCGTTTTGAAATGTTGATAATTTTCTTTTTTATCGATAAAGGTGCAAGGAGGAGCGTAGTAAACCCTTAAAATGTGAGAAATTATTTTGTATCCTAAAATGAATACATATCAACACATAGTTCTGGCAATTCTTCATCACAATGCATGTTACCATAGCAACCATCTCTTCCACTATTTTCTAGCTAGTTATCATTATATTTAAAAGGAAAACTGCTCAATTCGTTTGTTTTCATATCATTCACTACATTTACTGCAAACTTGTAAATGTTCAGCAAACAAATTTCATCATAAACCCCAGGCCATACCATTTCCGGTATATTTCATTTTAAACCGCACTCCTTGTATACAACGAGTTCCACAACTACATGTAATACACAAGCACATCCTTCAACGTTCAATACCCTTTGCCAATAAAAGACAACAATATATTATCACTTAATTCCTTCTTTGTTTAAAAACAATCCATCACCTGCATGAACTCTTTCACCCAACATCTAACTTCTTTTAAATGTCGTCCACACATAACACATCTGTGTTATACTTTTCTTGTTATTTTTAGGTCTCTCTGTTTTTATTTACTGTCTTAACGTATAAAAATGAAGATACAATAACGATTATTTGTGTGAAATATTATTGAACTGCATGTTGCAGTAACAGATGTTTGATTTTTTTTATTTTACCGTAAACAGTGCAATAATTAAAAAAGTAACTAGATAATGGTTATGAATGAATTCGGTTTATTAGAGCACATCCGTGCACTTCAGTCTGATCATTATCTATAACGTTCGCTTTGTATATGAAGAAGAATCAGTGTAGATCCTGATCAGAAGGCAGGGAAGAAAATACTCCAGAATGTAGTATAAGCATTTACAAAATAAAATCGCTCTTGCACAGCTAATTAACCCTTTACTTCATGGAATGTGCCTGTTATCCATAGGCAAACAGAGTAGATCCACGGATATGCATTGTTTGCACATGCAATAAAACACTGACATATGGAGTCCAGGGTTATTACCTACTTAGTTTTTAAAAATTACATTTAGTCGTTGACTTGTCTTTATTTTTATCTGATGTCCAAACGTTCCACCTGATTTTGCCATTGTCCTTAATGAAAGTCTGCAACAGTTTGGAGCGGTGCTTAGGGTGGTTGTCCTGTTGAAATCTGTGAAATCTGTGGCCGTCTGAGTAAACTGATTTCACGAATGGTAACAGCGTGTTCTTCAATATTGATTCTGTGAAGAACTTACTCTCGGTGATTCCTTCGAAAACAAGAATTTTCGTAGGTCCGCGACTGCTTATCCTGGCCCATACGTGAACCTTAAGATGGTGTTTCAGGATCATATTCCTCGGTTCTTTTAGCGGTAAGTTGTCGTTACATTATTTTGTTACTGAATAGTGATTTCATCTGTGAAGATTATTTCGATCATATTATCACTGGTATTGATCAGCATTTCACAGACATTTACACGTGAAGCTAAATTTGGACCTCTCACCATTTGCGCGTATCGTTGCACGTCATTAACATATCCTGCCACATTTTAATAGATTCCTTGTTGTAGACAACGAGACAACTGTCACAATCAGGGACCGTGATTATAAAACTTTTATTTATGAAGACTTTTAATGTTCTAGACATTTTAAGTTTGAGCACAGAATTGAGTTGAGCACGAAAATAGTTTTATAATCACAGGGCCTGTTTTCAGTTCTCTATGCAAATCCCTACAATACTGGTTGACATTTTTAAAGAGTTCGTAACCTCTTCAAGATCTCGTTCACTAACTGCCGTAGAAACATGAACTTTTTAAGTACCTTATAGGGATTAAAATATCCATGCTGATAATTCCTAATCCAATAAGTAACCGTTTGTCTGGAAACTGTATGACCCTTGGTCCAAATTTCTTCACTATCTCATTCTTTTTTTTTTACCAGATCTATGCAAGCCAACAATGCTCAGTTTAAGTTCATGAGATAAACCTCTTTTACCCATATTTTGTATTTATACTAGCAATGAACACACTTCAATTTCGATCAATATTACTTGTATATACTGTAGAACTGGTTTTATTCGCGTTAGTTTTATTTTCGCTAATATTCGCGAATCGCTTACCTCGCGAATTCATAAATATCGCGAATATATGATGAGTTTTGAGATACCGACAATAAGTATCTGAAAAGAGGCAACTTGAAATAGAACTGTTATTCATTTCAAACGCCACATATCATTCCTTTTATGGCCACCATTTATTTATTTGATTTAATTGTTCAAATACTTTACAATTATCTCCTTACACTATGTTAAGTTTTGAGTAATTTATTCTCATTCAGGAAACAATATAGCTATTGTCAGCGCTGTTTGATATATTTCACACCTAAACAAAAGGTTTGCATAACAATATTATGTTTATTGATATTTAATTGCTCTGTATCTCAGTAAGGACGATGGTATTTATCTGTATCATTTGCAAGTGTTTAACGATAAAAGCGTGCTTATATTAATAAATTATACGTTTATACTCCCAGTTTCGAGTCTGACGACATCGCGAATTCATAAATACGCGAATAAAGATAATTGCTGATTTTTGACGAAAATCGCGAAATTTTGACCTCGCGAAATTAATGCGTTTTACAATTAATTACAATAGCAAAGTATTGCTTAACAATTACAACATTGCATACTAAACTAAAATGGCGTAGAAAGGAAAACGTGCACATCAGAAATAGCCATACGCTCTACTAATTCAAAACCACACAAACTGTTAACATAAATTGGATGTTCACGTCAATTTGCAAACAACCATTGTAACGTTACCTACACAAGATACACACTTTTATTTAAAGTCGGTATAACATGCTCAACACAAACAACATAAAAACAGCCATGAAACTGCTTATTTTTACCTGTTTTCTTGCAATCGTGGCTGAGAACTATAAAATTGAGATTTGAAACCAGTCTCAAATAACACACAACCTCCATACATGTTTCTGTTAACTAGATAAGACCTATGTTTAAAAGCAGCGAAGTACATTTTTGTAATTAAGACCAAACAACTATTAAAACAGAATCTTTCAATTCGACAGGGTTGTTTTGATAAAGGAGTTTTATTTTAAATAGATTAAATATCAAAATAACACAACAGTCTCATGACGAATTTCTAAATGTAAAACATGCAGTAACAAAAAGTCGTAATTATTTTTTAACACTTCTATTTTTTCATTAAGAAAACAAAATTTAATCTGCTTAAATCGTGGAGTATTTAATTTTACAAATTAATCTTTTGTGTCGCCCTTTCGAAGAAATGCGATACATATGGACCGCTTTGTCCGTCCGTCCGTCCGTCGGTCCGTCTGTCCGTCACGAAAACTTGACGTTGGCTATAACTTTGCCATTTCTTAATATTTCTTTATCAAACTTTCAAATTATATTGCTTATGACAACACACTCGAGATGATGACAAATCCTCAAGGTCAAGGTAACATTTGATGGAGTTATGCCCCTTTTTGTACTTGGATTTTTACACGAAAACTTAACGTTGGCTATAACTTTGTCATTCTTAATATTTTTTACATCAAACTTTCAAATTATATTGCTTATGACAACACGCTCATGATGATGCCAAATTCTTTGATGGAGTTATGCCCCTGTTTGTACTTGCATTTTTATTCCGACATAGCACCAGAGTGCGCCACCAGTCCTAAACTGAACACCCATCTAGTTTAATCTCAGTCCACATTTTGTGATCATAAAGTTGAAAACTTCCGGTTTCTTTAAATCTGCATTCAACTTCACATTGCATAACCTGAAATAATTAAGCATGCGTGAACTATTACGTTGAATTCAACAAAAATTCCAAATTTCGTACATTTAGATAAAATTTTAATTTAATTTAACATGTTTAAGACTTCTTCTGATACAACAATCTCTTCGAATGAAACAATATTAAATTTCATCCTACTCATTCTTTTAAAAACCATGTTTGCAAAATTTTAATGATTGTTTTTTACGACAAAAAATTGATTATAGGTGAATATGATCAGGAAACATTATAAATACAGAGCGATAATATTATTTTCAGTTAATCACGGAAAATGACTTAATTTTTTCCCTTTCTTTAAGAATATCTTTCATTTAACGCCTCACACAGTTATTCGTATTAATTTGACTCCAGGAGCTCTGATCTCGGTAAGGTTATTGAGTACCAGCTCTTTTGCTTGACAATGCTATCAGCCTTTTATGTTTTGTATGTTTGTGTTCTTTTGCATGCAACATTGTCAAATTGATGGTGGGTCGGAGTTTTTCACCAAGACAACCTGTTGGGGCAAGTGTGAGGTTGGTACAACCTAGAAACTGGTTTAAATTGTATTGCCACTGGCCGTCCCAAGGCGGTAACCCATCGGGTTGTCATTTTACTTATTTGATTGTGATGTCTGTTTTGAAATTAATCATTTTATAAACCATGCTCTCTTATTCTCTTCTTGGATGTGTAGGGAGTCTATGTCTTCTGAACATGGCAATCCCTGATATGCATATTTCACTTTTTTAAAACATTTTTTTCCGTTTCCCACTGTGCTTAGAGGAAGGGTTTCTAAATGAATAACTGGTCACTTTTTTCCACATTTAATTTTATTTTCTAACAGAGTTTACAGTAATTACACGTATGTCATTTGCGTCTGCACACTTTATTTTGAACAGGCTTAATCAGACCGAGCCTGCCTGCAAAATGTCCATATTTGTCGTGTTTGATGGCTTTCAAAGTTCAAATTTCATCTATTTTTTATAAGTTATTTTATCCCATTCGATCTTCCATTAATAAACTACTGTCATGTTTGTTTAATGGTGTGAGAAAAATACACTTAAATATCTCTATGGTAAATGCTGGACTGGTTTCTTAATAATGAAGCCTATCATAAAAACCCAAAGGCAATCGTTTTTTTGTTGAGCACAAAAGTATCCCCTCTACCATTGACCTGAAGGAAACGAAAGGATTGTTTCATTGTTATATTGTCAATTTTAGTGATCGTATTTATCATTACGACTAGGCGTGAGTCTATTGCTTATAAAATTAGACAAAGTGCCGTAAACTGAACTTGTTCACGTCAGCCTGCGGTAAAATCTAATGTAATATTCATGTGGTCAGTCTCTTTAGTCTTGTAGTGTATCCGATGTTCAGATTAATAAAATCAATTGATCATTTAGATACAGTCAGGCCTGTTTAGATGCTGAATAGAAATATTTTGCTCTAAAACTCTCTGTCTTTTTTGCCTAACAGTTTTATACAATATGTGATATAAATAAAAATGCGTTTGATCTACTATTTTCCTGTTCGCGATAATAAATGACAAAAAATAAAATGCTGAATTCTCTTTATATATTTCTTTCGGTAAATTGAAGTTCTTAAAAAGCACCTCATATATTGTTGTCAGTATCATATTACTCATGTTAGCATTTAAATTGATTTTCATATTGCTTAGTTTTTTTAAGTATTTTTGTTTGGATGAAAATTTTGTGATTTAAGGGAATTTATGGCTCCATTTTTTCTTAGTAGAAGGCCCTTTCTCTAGTTGTATGGTTTTCGATATTCTGTTATATTTGCATGGTCATTATAATAATGTAGGATCATCATCTCGCTTTATCAAATGTGTACATATATACCACTACTTAAATTAAAAAGAAAATACATGCGTTTGTAAAGGATAATAGTTCTAGGACAAGTTCAACAAGAAATGTTTAAATAGCCGATTTCTTGAAAAAAAATACATCAAAACCCTTTTTAAAAGATAAAACGGTTAACAAAATACAAAGGTGAAATATGCATATCAGGAATCGCCACATTCAGAAAAAAACAGCCTCCCCACACAGTCAAGAAGAAGAGAGGGAGAGAGAGCATGGTTTATAAAATGATCAGTTTCAAAAGAGACACCACTAACAATTTTCAAAAATGAGAACCGAGGGGTTACCGCCTTGGAACGGTCAGTGGAAAATCGAATTGCCACTGGGGGTTTAAACCCGGTTCTAGGGTGCACCAACCTCACACTTGCCCCAACAGGTTCTCATATCACAAAACAAATACAAGTTGTCTTGGTGAAACCACTCCAACCCACTTATCGGCTCAACAATGCTGCATGCAAAAGCAAACAAACATATAAAAATAAGAATCTAATAGCATTGCAAAGCCAAAGGACGGGTACTCGATGATCTTACCGAGACCAGAGCTCATGGAGTAAAATCAGCAAGAACACGATGACAGGTATAAAAGAAACAAATCGAGCTTCTAGGTTCTTTTAAGAAATAATTTCCCCATAAACCTTCATAAACTCTTAAACCCCCGCTACCGTCGTGCAACCAAAGAGGTAAGCATAATGATCAACTGTAGAAGGGTTAATCACCAGGCATGCAGAGCGCTGTAAAATATCATGTTGGTAACCTTCTTTTTAAAATTACAGATGGTTTTTACGAATAACCGGGAGAAATTAACATTGCCCTTTATCTTCTTAAGTTTGTAAATTAGATCTCCAGTGTCAAATTAATTATTAAAAATTTAGATGATATTCCGATAACGTAATCAACAACACTTTTCCAACCCTGCCCATGAAAAGGCTCAATGAAACCGAGCCAGCAGTATTTTGATATTCATGATCTGTGGCTTTCATATAGTCTTTTTTAATCTATTCAGAATTACGCAAGCATCTAATAAGGTGCGAAGAGCGTTTTAAAAGGAGAGTGTTCACGAAGGCCATCTAAAATTTAATTTTATTGCATATCTTATTTTTTACATTTAAATACAAAAATAATTACCCATTAGGTTACTCAGTTATTATTCAAGATATGCCACCTATAGAAACCCCTCGTTTGAGTTATTTCACCAAGACAACTTGTGTTGTGATATGAGAACCTGTTGGGGCAAGTGAGAGGTTGGTACACCCTAGAACCTAGTTTAAACCCCCAGTGGCAATTTGGTTTGCCACAGACCGTTCCAAGGCGGTAACCCCTCGGGTTCTCATTTTTGTTAATTGTTTGTGGTGTCTTTTTTGAAACCATACTCACTCTACCTTCTTCTTCTTAGCTGTTTTTTCTGAATGTGGCAGTTTCTGATATGCATATTTCACCTTTCTTTATATGGTCCTGCAAAGTTAATTAAAATTTATCCCCTTTCCTTTCTTCACTTTCAAAACAACAACATTTGTTAATAAATAATCGGCATCACAAATACATTTTAAATCAAAGTCATTAGAAAGTCTGTTATGACCCTATAAAATACATTTTATGCCTGTAAAATTTAAACCAAAGACCTTAAAGAACTCACGTTCCAAAGGGAATTTCAAGTGTACATTTAATTAGTGCTGAGCACGATATATATGTATGTTAATAGTATTTCTAAAAATTTCGTTTAAATATTTCTGTCCGTTTTAAGATTGGTGGTTTCAATATCGCGGCCTATATATAATGATTTGAATAGTGTTCAATCACGCCTAGGGTATAAGTCCTGTTTTTAATTATTGCATATGGCGTTCTCTGTGATGTGCAGGATTTTCTCAAATCCCCTGTCGAAATTCTAATGTTTAGCTCCACCCTTTGTTTTCTCGTTTAGGGCAAACCCATTCTTTTATATGGGGACCATACGCCGCTGAACAAGGAATGGTAAATTATCTGTAAATACCTCTTTAAAGGTTCATGTTCACTGCCATATGCATACGAGGGATGTTCAATATATAATGAGACTGTGTTCATATCTTTTATTTGATAAATTTAACGGTTATATACAATGCATAATAACAAAGTTTATTTATTCCTGAATATAATCAGAAAATATTTTTAATATCCACAAAACAGTTTTAAAGTTTTTAAAGCATTTATGAGAAGGTCATGTTTGCATCATCGCCCCCGTGCAACAATATGTCGCGACGTCAGCGACGTCGTTCGCGTAGTAAACGTCGCTATAATGTTTTATCACAATCACAGCTTTTCAAAATATGCTTCCGAATGCAGAACACATCTTTGGTGGCGTTCAACCTACTGATTTATGACAATGCCTTTATACCACTCACTTGTAAAAGTTTTTGACTTAATAAAACCATTTATACGGCCTTTTTTAGGTCTTTCAATGTTTCAAATCGTGACCCCTTCAATTGAAGTTTGATATGCGGGAGTATGGCAAAGTCAAAAGATATAGAAAAAAGACAATTCTGGTTAGTCCTTTTAGAAAAGAATTTGACATGAACAACATCAACAAACACTTCGGTAGTTTTCGACGCTAACTTTGATTTGAAAATTATTATAATTAAAGACTTGCTAATTAGTTTATCCCCTTTAAAGTTGAAGTAAATCATTTTAAAATAGGTGAAAAGGGAACTTTGAAGACCCTCGACCACGACAAATATAAAAATATTGCCGGCTCGGTTTGATTGAGCCTGTTCATGGGCAGCAATGTAATTGCTTATTACTGCCCACGCCCGCCCTAGCCCCGGGTTGAGCGCAACTCAATATTAGCACCAATAAACAGTACAATTTAGATCCATACCAAACGATGGAATGCATATGGCGGTGAACATGGAACCTTCAATGCGGTATTTTCAGATTAACACCATTCCATGTTCAGCGGCGTATGGTCCTCAGATAGAAGAATGGGTTTGCCCTAAACGAGAAAACAATGGCCGGAACAAATCAGGGGGATCTTAGAATATAAATCCTATATATCACAGACAACACCAATGGCAAAATTTAAAAAGCAGGAAGTTGGAAGTACTATTAACATAGCACATAAAAATCGTGCTCGACAACCTTCAAAGGTAACTGATAACAGCACTGATTGAATGTACGGGGAGACTTTTTACAGCCGCCACACGGCACAAGTGACAACTAAAGGGTTCTAGTTGAAAAAAAAGTTTCTGCAGTCTAAAACCTGACGTGTTAATTTATCAGTATTTTAATCAATACATTCAAATTACCAATAAAAAAACTTACTATTTGCTAGTCATGCTCTTGTTTCTTTGAAGCGCATTTATGGTTGTATCTGATTTCTTTTGAAGCATGTTATAAAACAGCTTAGAAAAGATCTGTTGACGTGTTTCTCAAAACTAATTAAACCATTTTTGTACGCGTCTTGACTTTATATGGATGTAATAATTTAATTTGGTTCTTTTTTAATTCTATTAATTATTAGCTATACTAATTTGAAAGAGGAGGGAATCAACAACAAAAATTTCTTCCTGATAAATCTAGTTAAGCATAAAATCGAAACAGACTTGCGGCTTTGTTTCGTGCCTTTCTTTGTTTTAATTAAACATCTTATAATTTATTTATCGGATGACATCGAAGCAACTGATGCGATATTTAAGGAATCTTGAATGAGAGTCATTCCCTTTTAAAGTTTTGGCGAAGAGCTCCAATTTGATAAAAGAGTTTTTTCAAGGTAAGTGTTTTTACACTTTAAAAAAGATATTTTAATAGTCTTGTGATTAAATTTGCATCTATTATTATTTTCATTGCTATGTTACATATTTTTAATAAAGAAAATGTAAAGGAAAATAGAAAAAAAACCCATTTATTTCTTGTAATAGGATAGGATTTTATTTAATAACTGTGAAAATGAAATGAGGTCGAAAAATAAGCCACCGAAGAGGTACAACAATTAGTGTAGAAAGCTTAATATGAATCCGAAGTATTTTATACATATAATAATTTTTAAGGATATTTGTTAAAAATAACTTTTGTATTACATTATATATGGTATGATATATGATATGATTATTTTCATTTTATCAATATAATATAATAATAAAGTTAAAATCATTAAGCTCAACAATTTGAAGCTTTAAATGGGAAGGGAACTTTGAAAGCCACTAAACACGACAAATATGAAAATATTGCAAGCTTTGTTTGAATGAGCCTGTTGAACATGAACAGTAATAGGAATACATATTACTGCCACGCCGCTTAGCTTCGTGTTGATAGCAACGCAATATTTAAACCAGTAAACACTTTTGATCAAAATGGAAACGTTTCGTAAGAAAAAAGGTTTGGGAGGAAAAACTTTTTACAATGAGTAACACTCTACACATTGCCAGTCTGCGACGAAAAAGTCACAGATGAAGTAGAAAGGTCCATAGAATTTGTTATTGTCTGTTATTAAAACAAAAAAGAGTAAGCTATTTCGCTAGCGCTATTTTTTCTATTTTTTACTCTTCTGGGAATTTCACGCATTGACATATCGAAGTAGCAGTGATAAAATGATCGTTGCGTCACTGCTAAGCGTCAGTATTTTTGTATTACGTCGCGAAAATTGGAAACATTTTACACGAAAACACGACATTTGGGTCAAGACGGATTCTCTTTGTCGCATTTTTGCCTTTTGTCTTATTAATATTTCTTGTTGGCGTCCTTTATCTGACGGCGTTCTCCCCACAAACACGAACAATTAGTAATTTTTGAGAGCTCGTGTTGGCGTGTTGATGGCTTGGATTTGAACACAAGATAAGTCGGCATTCCCCACCCCGAATCGGAAGTACGGAATAAGTCTTGTTTTTTACGCTTCTTAGCAGTTGCATGCAGCTGAAGGAGTGGGTGTTACTAAGTCATTGAACTTGAGCATTATATCTGTGAAATTGTTGAGAATTTTCTCAAGATTAGTTTTTGTCTTTTTATTACCAGGACAACCCGATTACTGCAATTATCTGTACAAGTTCAGCTGGTTTGATATTCGAGTAATAGAAGAAATAGTAGTGCGGTGGGTTTTTAATTAAAGCGAGTAAGTAGAGACATAAATGAACAAAAGAAAGTTCGTCATTCGTGCTTGACCGGGCTTACACCATTCATAAATGTATTCACCGTCAACAGAAAATTACCACTTTGGTAATTACTACCAGCTGTTAGTGACTGATAAAATATAATTGATTCATTTACAAATTGTAAGTTTTAAACAATCGCTATGGCCAAAGTCAAAACAACACTGCCGATGTTGCCAAAATTCGGCTTATTTGCTTATTTTTTTAGGCTTTGACCAACTAAACAGAAGTGTATGTCTTAAAAGAAATCGTTGGATACTTTTAAATTTGCTAGAAACTCAATTTTATATGACGAGAAGAAAACGTAAGAGAGACTTACAAATGTTTTCCAATCGGCATTTTTTTCTGATTTTAGTGGTTGTATAAAAAATTGAGCTTTAGAAGTTTGGCAACTGAAACAACCATACTTTTAGGTACCCGAAAATGCAAGTACATATGAATGTTCCAGTGCTACTTTGCAATGCCGAATTCCATCGATTTCAAAACTACTGTTGTGGCAACTTTCTGTTTACGGTCAGTATACCATACAGTTCTTAAATAAATTGCTTTTTTCTCAGGATTAACAACAACAACAGCAACAATAGCAACAAACTAAAGTAAAATAATACAGATTTTTTCTTTTCCCAAAACTAGTCGGTTATTAGCATAACATTTTAACTGTAAAAGACGGCTGTGTAATTAAAACTATAATCAGCTTTGAAAAAAGTCTTGTTTATTGTATGTCATACAAATATTTGTTAATTTCAAAGATATTTAATTCGTTGAATCGTTGATTCCTTAAGGGTCGTCCAATATCGCCACTTATCGATAAAAAATAAATGAATCTGAAAGCACATTTGCCTACTTGACAATAAACGATATTCCTGCGTTTGTGTCCGTTTATTTAAACTTATAAGATTAATAAGATGTTGTTAACTATTTGTAGAGAAGCCATTTCACAGATTTTAGAAACAGTGTATTTGAAAAAACAATGTTTTTGTTGTACAAGCAACGATTCAGAAATATGCTTGATTCCATTGGAACCTTAAAGCGCAGCACAGCCCACTTCACACCTTTTTGATCTTTTCCAGTCAGAGCACTAGTCATGTCAATTTCGACCTTGGGTATTTGTGAAAACGGTAAAAACCCATC
Organism: Corbicula japonica; assembly: GCA_038501625.1. Classification (NCBI taxonomy): domain Eukaryota; kingdom Metazoa; phylum Mollusca; class Bivalvia; order Venerida; family Cyrenidae; genus Corbicula; species Corbicula japonica. The sequence goes on from JAZAYU010000200.1 coordinate 124,423, forward strand.
AAAACTGTCTTGGTGTAATCCCCCATTAGAAACAATATTGTGCTCTTTTTAAACGTACTAAACTTGTTTAAACACCGAAAGAGTGCCTTTTTCTTCCAAATGCCAGAACAAATATAAACATGTGTTACTTTTGCTTCCGGTGTTGTATTAAAGCTTACCAATTTCTTAAAACAAGTTTTCAGTTCCATGCAGAATTCTTGTTGGTACTTGTTGCTTATAAACTGCAATGGCTAGAGGTATTTATTTGGTACATATTTGGTGTGGTGCACGTCCTTGAGGTCCTTAAAACATTTATCTAGACGAGTGTCTCAAGCAGAGTTTTGGTTCCTAGAGCAATTTAATGGAAAACAGCTTATTAATTATAAATTTCTGACCTTTAAAAATAATAGGACCTATATTTTGGTATGATGTATTGCCTACAGATCTCCAATAGAGGATAACCAAATTTCGGCCTTGGGTCACTTTTTGCTGCACTCTTTTGGGCATTATAACCTGCTTTTTCTACATAAAACTGTTAAGAGGGTGGTTCGGTGCTTGTACTTATTTACAACTTCCTTGTGTTTTAATGTAGTCTGATAGTTCCTTATTAAAATGTGTCATCTACACTTTCATATAAGTCAAACAGACACTGAAAAACCCGGCTTAAATGGAGTTTTTGCATTTTACCTCTTGTTAATTAAATGCGCGAGTTTATCGAGAAAAACGATATGCTGTAGTATGAATGTGAAGCCCATAGGTTTGACGAGAACAGAATAAGTATTCCTTAAAATTCCGTTGTATACATCAAGATAAACGTTTGTGCAAAGGGTTATTTTAGTCGCAGAAGAATGGTAGTCTGGTCAAGCACTTTTATATGTACAGATCTATTATTTACATTATTATGCTGGATTTCTTTTTAAAACATAATTTACGTTTAACTTAAAACTTTCAACTCCAGTACGTGCTTATCTGCCTATATAATAAGGTCTCATTTTTTCGGGAAATTCTTAACCAGTTATATATTAACAATTTTCCTTTTAACAATTATTAGGTAGTTTATCTTGCCTTAGAAAACCCCCCACACTTTTCCAAATTGGTATTTACTTTTCGCAGAGTCTATAGCTTTAATTGTTTTTGGTCACAGTACCTGTCTTTTCATTTAAAGCCACCACAATCTGGTGTCTTATTAGACTTTTTCTTAGATATCTCGTTTTATCGTCAAGTGATTTTGTCGCATTCTTCATTCAAGTCAAATAAGTGCTGTTTATCTTTCTTGGAAGAATGTTCTGTCGTTTTTGAATATCTCCTTTGGGATTTTAAATTTATTTACATGCTAAACGGTATAAACTTAACATTAATATAAAATAACCAAAAAAGCTCAAAACGAAACCCTATAGGGAATATTTAAAAGGACAATGCCTTTAAGATAAAACCGTATCAAATTAATTTTGAGGCAGTAGAAGACTATGTTTCTCTGTCCATGGAAATATGGTAACTTGTTTCACCGAAGACTATTATTATTTCATTAAAAAGGGAGGTAAGTTGAGAATAAGCAATTGTATCTACTGATTTTAAGAAAAGAAGGCGAAAAACTGGAACAAATACGTGTTTTTTATTCTATTTTATAATAAAATGTGCATTGAATACTTGAGAAAAATATCATTTTGGTTTTCTTATAAAGTTCAGTAACCTAGCAATGGTCTCTTAATTACTTTAATTTGCTAGACGTATAATAATGAATACAGAAAGTCTATATGTAGATGATAAATTTATATCTTACACCCTTGCTATTTGAAACAGAAAATATAGACATAACAAAAATGTTATTTAAAATATCCCAAAATCTTTGATATAAAGTATCTAATGGTGGACGCATTGTTTGGATTTCGAGAAGACTTAACTGCTTTGTTAACGAATCGGTGCACGAGGATGAGTGTCGCTCTTGTAACCTGAATAATTAGCAAATTTAAAACATTTTTGGTTTCGTTTTGGACAATCCCATTCTTTTACCTGGGGGACCATACGCCGCTGAACATGGAATTAATCTGAAAATACCGCATTGAAAGTTCCATGTTCACCGTCATATGCATAGAATCGTTTGGGATGGATCAATATTGTACTATCTATTGGTGTAAATATTGAGTTGCGCTCAACCCGTGGATAGGCGGCATGGGCAGTAATATGCATTTCCATTAATGGCCATAAAGCTTAATCCAACCGAGCCTGCAATATTTTCATATTTGTCGTGTTCGGTGGCTTTCAAAGTTCCCTTTTCATCTATTTGAATGTCACTGGAGCGTTGTTTGTGCCGTGTGGCGGCTGTAAAAATATCTCCCCGTAGATTATATCAGTGCTGTTATCAGTTACGTCCTTTAAAGGTCGTTGAGCACGATATGTCAATAGTACTTCTAAAATTGCTTTTGTTTAAATATTTCGGCCAGTTTATTGATGGGTGGTTTCAATATCCCAGCTAGTATAGATTCTGATATTGTTCAATCACCCCAAGGATATACTTCCTGCTTTTTAAATTTTGTCTTTGGCGTTGTATGTGATATGCAGGATTTATACATTCAGATCCCCTGTCAAAATTCCATTCTGTTTAGTTCCGCCCATTGCTTTCTCGTTTAGGGCAATCCCATTCTTTTATCTTGGGGACCATGCGCCGCTAAACATGGAATGGCATTTATCTGAAAATACCGAAATGAAGGTTCCATGTTCACCCTCATGTGCATACCATCGTTTGGGATGAATCAAAATTGTACTGTTTATTGGTGTAAATAGCTAGGCGGCGTGGGCAGTAATATGCACTTCCATTACCGCCAATGAACAGACTCAATCAAACCGAGTCTGTAAACATTTTCATATTAGTCGTGTTCGGTGGCTTTCAAAGTTCCATTTTCATCTATTACAACAAACCAGAAGTAAGGCAAATCGACTGACATCACCTCTTGATAACAAACACATGCAAAGTGTCCACATGTGCATCACTTCCTAGAAATAAATATACATTGCCTTCTCTTATACTGCACTTATTTTGTGGCTATGAATGACCAAAAACTCGTTCTTTTCATTTAAGTTAAAAACATACTATTTGAAAAAAACATTGTTATTTTGATGAAACTGGAGTGTTTTGCTTGGCTGATTCTTTCTTCTGCTTTTTCTTTCCTACCTCTATCTACTTCGTCTGGAAAAAACCAATATAACGATAATAATGAGTTGAAGAAGAAAAATATCATTTTTAACGATAAAACACATTATTAGTTTATTTTTTATTCAAATATTTGTCGTGTATATTTTTATTAAAGGCCCAATAAACTTGTCAAACAGCATATTTTTATTAACCTACACATTTTAGATTTCACCTGTATGCATAATAACACAAAAAATAAACCTTACAATAAGAAAAGGGTATTATCTTATTGATATACAGCATGTTTTGCTTATCGTTTATCTTGTTAACAAAACAAACAGCGAATCTTTCAGAGCTGATTTTCGGCAATTCTCGGCAGGCGACGGTCGCTAATTATTCAGATGTGCATAAATTGATGAAGTATTCCCCACTAAAAGCCGTTACCGGGATGGGTCGTATAACATTTACATCTTTCTTTGTTTACCTTGTAATGAAGTTAAAACTTAAAGAATCTCTATTTTTCCTCGTCTTTTTCTTTCAATGTTTGCATGATTTTGTGTTTACAACTTTTATGTGAATGACGTCACCGCGTTCTGCGTTCTTACGGCCCACGTACGGAAAAAAACGATAACTTTTCGCCGAGTGATTGTAAACATTGGTTAGTAATTGTGTGGGCTACAAAAATACTGTGACGTTTTAATTCGGACCGGGTCTCAATGATTTGGGATTGTTTGAGAACATAAATATTTGGTCATTTATACTTTCTTTTGAAAAAGGTCAACGTGGTTAATTAATTTTCACAATGGAAAAAAAAACGTTTTGACAAGTTTATTGGGCCTTTAACGATATCTTAACTTTGAAGTAATTTGTAGACGTAAGTAAAATTTACGTCACCTTCGTTTTGTAGAAATTTAAATGGAAACCGTACGCAATTTTATAATGGATAAATATGGTCCATTTGCGACGCGAAACAACTTAGTAGCTTTAATTGGAAATATCATTGTTGAATGTCTGAATGTAAAACTATGCCCACACATAAAATCATGAACGCTTTTGCGAAAAAGATATCAATGCTGTAGTCCACCATATCAGTGACAAAGTGATGTTAGGGTATTTTCATACTATATGTTTTTACAATTTAAAAATGCAATTTGACATTTTAGCCGATGTTTAAGGAGTTTTATATTTTCTTCTGAATTTCGAAACGAACACGCAATAGTTTATTTGAGCCAAGTTTAACAACACTAATTTGGATCGTATCAGCTTCCTTTTCAACACCATTTAAGATCCGGCATATTACGTTCAAATTTTATTGTTCGTGTCTTCTAAATTATTCAACAAATTTTATTAAATCGTCTACAATAACTGTCACTTATTTTAGACATTTTAAATTTGTGGAAAATATGCATGAAATTTAGCAATTTTAATTTAGAGATTATTAAAAATTTATAAATTACCTTTGAAGTTATCTCCCCAATATAATTAGGAAGTGGTAAGTTATTGGAGTTTTCGAGGGCATGTGATGAATACAATTGATTTTTATTGATTAAAAACAAATCTTTATATATTTGATTTGGTTTTAGAATCCTATCAGCATGTAAAAACGATAAAAACACAACTTTACATTGTTGGGTTTTCTATTTATATTCTCTTTTTGTTACTGAATCCTTCAAAAGGTTTAAGGGAGCTGAAAAAACCACATTATTTGAACTTAAGTTTTGAAATAGATGATAAGGGAACTTTGGAAAAACAAGAAAAGATTGAGTCTTTTGTTGATCAATTATTTATCAATGATAAATTGTATTGCAAGTTCGGATACATGCTTTTAATAAAATGACTGAACGACTGATTCTGGTAGTATTAGACATGCCCGACCTCATGGTTAATAGATAACCCTTTATACAAAGAGGATCCATTTGCAAAGTAGTTTTAAATTCGGAATATCCCGAACTTAGACACTGCAACATGAAGAAAACCATGGCAGTCAAACTGCTAATTAGTGATATTGTATTTTCATTTGATTAAGAAATTCTTGTTATAAAGACATCAGGAAATATTTCAAGAAGTTTACATTTTTTCAACTTTTCTTTAATTAGCAGATTCATTGATCAACCGGTTGTTAATTTACACATTTACTTTTAAAATTCTAACTAATATAAACGTTATTAATTAAAAGTAATAATAGGCATTTGTGGTGTCTTGTTTGAAATTAATATTGTTATAAACACATGCTCTCTTTTCCTCTCTTCTTTTTCGCTGCGTAATTAAAAACGAACTCCAAAATAGGAAAATTCGGTCGAAGTTTTACAAACCTTACGGTATTTTTTACGCCATTCATAAATTTACTACCGCGTTACTATTTATATTTCTGTTATTATGTAAATCAAGTTTTTGACTAAAATTTTGTTGTTTAGTTTATTTAAATTTGTTTTGAGCGAAAAGGGTATATAATAAAAGGAACATTATGACAGTATGCATTCTGTAGGTTCTTATTATTTCTCGTTGCGTGTGTAAACCACATCACGCTCGACCTTCGGTCTAGCGCGATATTGTTTACATACCCGACTCGAAAAATACGAACCTACAGAATGCATACTGTTAAAATATTCCATATATGTCGGAAAAATCCCTCGCTTCAGGTTGATTTTTCGCTAGCTTCTCAGTAATTTCTGGACCCATTTTGATCAGATCAAAAGCACAGTACTCCTTTGAAAAAGCATTAACATCGACATTTAACATTTATTATCAGTCGGCTGCCGTTTTCGCAAACATTCAAAGACATTTCAAACTAAACATTCTAAAAGTCACGTGGTATAGCCACCCGGGAATGGCGGCTTCCGATCAGCAACAAGATTTGGCGTTGTTGCATCATTACAAAGCTTGCTGTATGTCAAGTAAATTTGAGAACAATGCTTTTAAATGAATTTGCTTATCACACGTCAAGGTATTTGTGGCTATTATAATAGTTACATTTGTACCGACAATTAAAAGAACAAAAAGAATCAAATGAAACTCTGCACGGATAAAAGCGCGCACTCGGAATGTTCTTAAACAAGTTGCGTGTTTTCCTTAGTTTAACTAAACTACGGTCACATTGGTATTATTTTCGCTTTATGTTGTTTATTTTATTAGTAACTGTCTTAAAAATATTTGTTATGTTTGTAAATATTTAGGGCCAACCAGTGCAAAAGACGACCTGTTTGCAAAGACAACCATTGAATAAAGACCACATTTTATTAGGCCCACTGACTTAAGAACATTCACATGTTGATGTGCGACGGGTGTACTGATATATTCATAAGTGTTTTATGTGATAAAACATGGCATCCTTGCGAGAGTGTGCATACTTCTATACACTCACCTAAAGTTCTAATTGGTCATCAATTGTATATGTTTACAGTGGATGTTAGTTGCTTTTCTTCCCTATGTCAAGAGAGGTTGTGGAAAGAACTGTTGTCTTGAAATCAATTAGCTAATGTCTTTTTAATCTTTATTGATTGTTTTCTTAAACAAATTCTATATCATTTTCTTACACCGGAGGGTCAAAATTAGAAAAGTCTTCAATTCAAAGGGAGGTAATTGAAAAATTGGATACTTCGAAGAGGATTTATTAAAACAAGTGTGCTGTTGATTAACAAGGTTTTATGTTTTTCCTACTTATGAGGGTCCTATTAAATCAAAACAAGAAATTAAGAGCAAACTTCTGTTTGCCTGGCCTTTTTATACGACATGGATTTTTAGCAAAATTAAGGTTAACTCTCGCCAGACTGTTCCAAAGTCAATTATTACACGATGAAAGTTGAAGACTATTGTTGGCATATGATCACAAATAAAGAGTAAATTCAATGTCTTTCTAATAAAATAATACGGACAAAAAGTGACCAATTAGAACTTTGGGTGAGTGTAGACACTACCATTGTCACTGATAAATCTACTTGGAAATATTTCAGACAAGCGAACACATCTCTTTCATTACATGGTCCACTCTATATGCCTTAAAGTCTTTAATAATTATCTCTGCCAGACCAAATCATTTCGAGTCACTTGTTTATTTCGTGTTTTTTGTCATCAGTAATTAATTTATTAACAGCTCCAGCGACAAAAAGATATTGGAGTCATGTCCATTCAATTAAGCAATGCTTTAAGCAGATACTTACATACAAACTAAATCGCTTGATAAATTTTAACTTATCCACAAAAATTGTAGTAAAATATGTTTCTAAGTATCATACTTACCATTTTATTTGATCAATATTTTTTTGGAATTAAATCTTTATTTTTGCTTCCAAAATTTTTTTTTTCATGCCTCTTTCTTGATTAACATCATTTTTTACTGTCGATGTATATATTTACAATTAATTTATAACTTGAAGCAAATAATAATATCCAAACAATTAAACAAATGTTAAACTATTAAACAGTTCCTTCAATAATATACTCAATATTTAATTTTTTTTAACAAAATAGAAAAAAAAGTATTTATTTAATCCACGTGTGAGCTATCGCTACAGATTTCAAATGTGTGCATTTCAGATGTCGACATCTGGGTTGTTAAGAATGTGTATATTTCAAATGTCAACATCCTGGTTCTTAAGAATGCGTTTATTTCAGATGTCAACATCCGGGTTGTTAAGAATGTGTTTATTTCAGATGTCAACATCCGGGTTGTTAATAATGCTCCTGTCTTTAATTCTTGGACATGTTTCGTATGTCTCCGCTCAAGTAAGCTTCTCAACGCATTGGGGATCCGGAAAAAGAGCAAATATGTTCAAGTCCCAGCCAGAAACTAGCCAGGAACAGTCCATGTTTGATACCCCTGCAGAGAATATGCCACAGTTTTTCGGAAATGGAAATACCGAGGAAATTTTGCAGTGCTTTTCTAGACTGGAAATGAACATCGTCAAATACATGGCTCTTATTTTAGAGGTAAAATTGTAATGATAACGTAAAAAGCAAAACTGTCACTTTAAGAGGTAGGACTGCCGATGATAGAAATGAGACTGCCCATTTCAGAAGTTAGACCGTTAAAATCAGTATGTCGTTGCCTTAGCTAGTTTTGTTATTATTAGAATGTTTACGAAAGGACAGTTATTTTCTAAGGTAAGTTTTTCACAGCTAGAATGTTTACGGTAAGTCTCTCTTCATCTGAGGTAAGTTTTTCACTGCCAGAATGTTTTCGGTAAGTCTCTCTTCAGCCGAGGAACGTTTTCACTGAGAGAATGTAAACGGTAAGTATCTCTCCATTTGAGGTAAGTGTTTCACTGACAGAATGTTTACGGTATGTCTCTCTTCATCTGAGGTAAGTTTTACAAAGCCAGAATGTTTACGGTATGTCTCTCTTCATCTGAGGTAAGTTTTCACTGCCAGAATGTTTACGGTAAGTCTCTCTTCATCTGAGGAAAGTTTTTCACTGAAAGAATGTTTACGGTATGTCTCTCTTCATCTGAGGTAAGTGTTACAAAGCCAGAATGTTTACGGTGAGTCTATCTTCATCTGAGGTAAGTTTTACGAAGCAAGAATGTTTACGGTAAGTCTTTCTAAATCTAAAATAAGTTTTCCACAGAAAGAATGTTTACGGTAAGTCTATTTTCATCTGAGGTAAGTTTTTCACTGTCAGAATGTTTACGGTAAGTCTCTCTTCATTTAAGGTAAGTTTTTCAAAGCCAGAATGTTTACGGCAAGACTCTCTTCATCTGAGGTAAGTTTTTTACAGCCAGAATGTTTACGGTAAGTCTCTCCTGATCAGAGGAAGGTTTTTAACTTCCAGAATGTTTACGGTAAGTCTATCTTCATCTGAGGTAAGTTTTCACTGCCAGAATGTTTACGGTAAGTCTCTATTTATCTGATGTAAGTTTTTCACTGACAGAATGTTTACGGTAAGTCTCTATTTATCTGATGTTCGTTTTTCACTGACAGAATGTTTACAGTAAGTATCTCTCCATCTGAGGTACGTTTTACAAAGCCAGAATGTTTACGGTAAGTCTCTCTTCATCTAAGATACGTTTGTCACAGTCAGAATGTTAACGGTAACTCTATCTTCATCTGAGGTAAGTTTTACAAAGCCAGAATGTTTACGGTGAGTCTCTCTTCATCTGAGGTAAGTGTTTCACTGACAGAATGTTTACGGTAAGTATCTCTTCATCTTAGGTAAGTTTTTTACTGAAAGAATTTTTACGGTAAGTCTCTCTTCATCTGAGGTAAGGTTTTCACAGCCAGAATGTTTACGGTATGTCTCTCTTTATCAGAGGTAAGTTTGTCACTGCCAGAATGTTTAGGGTAAGTCTCTCTTGATCAGAGGTAAGTTTTTCACTGCCAGAATGTTTACGGCAAGTCTCTCTTCATCTGAGGTAAGTTTGTCACAGCCAACATGTTTATGGTAAGTCTCTCTTCATCTGAGGTAAGTTTTTCACAGCCAGAATGTTTATGGTAAGTCTCTCTTCATCTGAGGTAAGTTTTTTACTGACAGAATGTTTATGGTATGTCTCTCTTCATCTGAGTAAGTTTTTCACAGCCAGAATGTTTACCGCAAGTCTCTCTTCATCTGAGGTAAGATTGTCACAGTCAGAATGTTAACGGTAAGGCTATCTTCATCGGAGGCAAGTTTTTTCACTGCCAGAAGTCTCTCTTCATTTGAGGTAAATGTTCAATGCCAGAATGTTTACGGTGAGTCTCTCTTCATTTGAGGTAAGTTTCTCGCTGTCAAAATGTTTAGGGTAAGCTTCTCTTCACTTGAGATATGTTTCTCGCTGTCAAAATGTAAACTGTTATACAATTAGTCATTTTAAGGGCCATCAATTTGTTACTTCAGAATTTAACAATGTCATTTTTCAGAGGTAAAATCGTCATCTTTATTGTAAACGTTTCGTAGAAAATGACATATAAACTTTCTAAAATAGCAAAACCTAGATAAAAAAAAACAACAACAACAACACACATGACACACGTTTAAGACTCATACCTATTTTCAGTGTCAAAATAATCGTTTGCTTTCATCGCAATATAGAAACACATATATAACTCATTATCAAATTTAAAAAGTTCTTTCCACATATATATTTCAGAAAGAAATAAAACAAGCCAAGAAATGTGTCCTCGACGAGACAGGTGTCGAATTCGATTTACACTGACATCTTATACATTTTCTTATTTAACTATGTAAGTATGTTGTTTTGGATCGTTTTGTTACTACTTCAACGGATTAACTTGAACGATAAATTTAGAGGACACAACATAAGAGTACATTTAACTGAATTTGTTAAATAGCAAAAACTTCGACAGTTCTGAGATAAAAAGTTATAAAGTATTTTTACTGAAATTGTTAAATGATTAGCCGAGACCCCGACAGTTCTGAGAAAAAAGTTATTGTCATCCATGTTGCATCTAGCCAAGTTGACGATAGGAAAGCAAAATAATTGCCAAGGCGAAGATACATTTGTATGAAATGTTGACCAGTAGCCAAGTCCACATAACAATGTGTCGGAAAATCGCCAGATCAGCGACAGAAAGAAAAAAATCGCTAAACAAGTCGACAGAGCAAACCCGACATTACGTCTGTTCATGATTAATAAAACATTTCCGTAATCTGGAAAGTTAAAACATTATAACATTTAAATCACATTTATTCGGTACAATAACATATTACTGTGAGTTTTCAAGATGGAATTGCTTATTTTTAACTTAAAAGACTAATTGATAAAATAACGAAATAGTAAATAACATAAAATATTGTTGCTGTTTTTTTCTTGGTGTTCTTTCGGCGTACTTCAAATCTTTACTTTTGTCTTGAAAACTAATTTTTTTTAAAAAGTGAAAATTGCATTCCAGGAATCGCCACACTCTGGCCTTTCCACGCAGCTAAAAAGTAGAGAAGAAAAGACAAAAATGTGATTATAAGAATATCAATTTCAAATATTAAGACGCCACAATCAACTAACGAAAAGGAAAAGCCTTTGGGTAACCGCCTTGGAACGGTCAGTGGCAAAACAATTTGCCATTGGGGGTTTAAACCAGGTTTTAGGGTGCAACAACCCAGCAGGTTCTCATATAAACAAACAAATACAAGTTGTCTTGGTGAAATAAGTCCAAGCCACTCATCAGCTCAACAATGTTGCATGCAAAAGCACACAAACATATGAAACATAAGAAGCTAATAGTATTAAAATTGAAGGGCAGGTACTGTTTTAAACTGTATTACATTTCACTGTAAATGCCTCAATCCATATGAGACCTTAATGTTTCTTCGTCTCCTAATTAGTGTGTCATAATTGATTTAAAACAGTAATTCTGATCACGCTTTCCAGAACTACTTACAAGAAATTTCTCAATTTGGTGTTCAGTAAACAATTGATGTAATATTGAAAATTACATTTAATTTAACAGGTTGTTGTTGTCGTTGGTGGTGTTTATTTACACTTAAATATGTACTTGTTTGTATATTAAGGCCGTTTAATTTATTTTTGTATCCCGCATACTCAGCTGTGTGATAATCTTGACTTTATCATTCTCAATTACATTAGGGGCGCGTCACGGGAAAAGGTACCTTCGGACGGTTGACGTAAATATTTAAAATGACGTCATAAAGTTGAGCAGACGACATTTATTGTAAGTTCTTTCTAAATATAGTAACAACTAAAATGTCACAAAATATTACCGAAGGTACATTTTCCCGCGGTTTGCCCCATTAATATGATTCCCTTTTTGCTTTTACAGGATATGAAGTGGACAATGCTGAGATTGCTTGAATTCCGATTTATGTCAACTGAAAAAGAAAACAAATAATTCAACATGAAGCTGACAAATATGGCAGACAAAGACCTAAAGGAACAATAAATAAACATTTATGGTTTTATTATAAGCAAACAACAATTAAAAACAAATAAAGAGCGGTCGTAAACTAATGTTGACTATTTCCATGCTATGAAATTCGTATAGATTTATTTATTGAGTCATTGTCGAGTTTTTGGCCAGCATATAACGTTCATCATACTTGATGAACATGGAAAGGTATTAATCTGAAAATACCGCATTAAAGGTTCGATGTTTACCCCCATATGCACACGATCATTAAGAAAGAATCTAAATCAAGCTCTACTGTTTTATGGTATAAATAATGAGGTCCGCTCAACCGGGGGCTAGGCGGCTTAGACAGTTCTTAATATGCATTTCCATTAGTGCCCATTAACAGACTACCAAACCGAACCTGCATTATTTTCATACTTGTCGTGCTCGGTTGCTTTAAAAGTTCCGTTTTCAACCCTTTTTTTCATTCTCACAATACAATAACATACACAATCTTCCCTCCCTGAAGTTTGGTAACATAAAGTAATTTTCCAACTGTCAGATAATAAACCACTTCAGCAGATGCAACGGTGATAATTTGTACAATTAAAAACATACTAATACAAATTTCGACTTCAGTTACATTTTGGCTTACAACCAAATTATCACAGTTTTACACGATGCGCGGCGACTGATATTTTCGTTGAGATGTAGCGCGGGAAGTATAATTGACAGAACGTTGTTCATTGATAATCACGTTTCTTCAGGTTGCTTTACATTAAGCCACTTCTTTGTTATTGTTTCAACATCCGCAAGCGGAATGAAGCCACAGCGAAAAAAATCTTCATTGACTGCAAAATCAATTTGGAGGTAAAATACAGCGTCTTTTGCTTAGAGCGGCAGTTCTAGCAGATGTCGCACGCCAAAAACGTGGTCGGCGTCTTGTGAAGTGCTGTAGTGGAACATATGTTTACGGGTTTTGCTCGTTGGGTCAGTATCTCATTGAAATCTAAATTTGTAGCAATAGATGAAAAGTGAACTTTGAGAGTAACTGAAAACTACATATGAAAATATTGCTGGCTAGGTTTATTTTGGAAACCTTTTTATTTTAAATATAGTCTGTTCTATAATACCCAAAACAGATCCCACAAGTTGGAACACAGCACATTCAATAAACTAATAAAAGTCAAATGGATCGAACATTTTCAACATAAGGTTGAACAGATCGACAGTAGATCGAAGTCTTGCTGTAATTAGAAAAATACATTTACTGTACCACGTTCAATGCGACATTTATGATCCTGTGTAATTCAGTAATGGAAGATGAATTTATTCTAGAAATTCTTATTTGTTCGCTATCACTGTTTAATGTTTGTGAAACGTTCACTTGTGTGTATCTAACGTGTGCACCACGCCAAGATTAGACCTTAACTCGGAACATAAATGATGTCTTATTGCTCAGTAACATGAAAAACATTCACCGAAAGTTCTAATTGGTCATCCTGTGCATGAGCTTACAATGTATGCTATTTTCGATTCTTTTTTATGTCAAGAAGGTGTTTAAACCGCACTGTGTCACATTGAAATTAATAACTGTAAAACTTTCGCGATTATTATCAAAATCAGTTATTTTCCCAATTCGCGTATTTGTGAATTCGCCACAGCGTCAGTCGTTTATATGTTTTGCCAAATTTATTTAAATGATTAAATGAAATAAATGAATGGAGGCTAAAAAGGAATTGTATGTGGGGTTTGAAGTGTTTTACAGTTCTATTTTAAGTTGCGGATATATATATATATATATATATATATATATATATATATATATATATATATATATATATATATATATATATATATATATATATATATATATATATATATATTGTCGATTATAAGAAAAATCATCATGATAATTATATTTGCGATATTTGGGGAGCGTCACGGGAAAAGGTACCTCCGGTCATATTTTGTGACGTTTTAGTTGTTACTATTTTTAGAAAGAACTTACAACTATCTATAAATTTCTCATAACTAACAAGTGCTTTTCTTACACATTTTGACAATAAAATGATATTTTAACGCAAAATGCATAATAATCAATGTCGTCTGCTCAACTTTATGACGTCATTTAAAGGATTGACGTCAACTGTCCGAAGGTACCTTTTCCCGTGACGCGCCCCATTTATGAATTCGCGAGGTGGGTGATTCGCAAATAATAGCGAAAATAAAACTAACGCGAATAAAACCAGTTCTACAGTAATGTCTTTATAATGTAAACTGATTGGTTTCCTATATCATTCTAATACATGTAACATTGATTTTTAACAATGGCTTTCAATTAGATCAGTCTAATATATACTCAACAAAAATAAAAAGTATCCACTTTCCTATCTTAAATTTTGTAAATTTTGAAAACGAAAACTGAGAATTCTGTATGTGAACAACTTTGCATATCTGTTATCATTGCAAATAGAAAAAGTGTTCTAAAAAAATCTGCTGCCACAACTTAGTTATCTTTCCCTTTGTTGTAATGAGGGTTTCCAGGAAAAGTCACTGATTCTTTAAACTCTTCACATTTGTTTGAATTAAATCAATCTTTCCACCTCTTGTGATCATTAAAATCACAAAACATTCATCAACAAAACAACTTATCCTCGATAAACTAAGCTAGAAAGTCCAACAATTTCCAATTACCTCCCTTTAAATTGAATAGGTAATGTTTTGTAATCCATTATCAATTGTTATCCGACTGGCCTTTGCTTATGTCTTGGTGTGGAAGATTATGCTTATGAACAATTGAAATTAAAAACAATTGAGATTAACCAATTAAACACCGTTCAAAGCGTTCCTGATTCAATGAAAATATGTTAATGAGAATATAAGCATGAAAAGTGGATACTTTTTATTTTTGTTCAGTATACATTTCCATTACTGCCCATGAACAGGCTCAATCAACCCGAGCTTGAAATAGTTTCATATTTATCGTGTTCGGTGGCTTTGAAAGTTCCCTTTTCATCTATTTTATAGAAACACTTTATACTTTAAAATGGATTTAATGAAAGAAAAGTGCAGTTGGTTATTGACAATTTACGTTTTACTTTCTAAGGAGTGTTCTTTGTAAAATAAAACAACTACTTCATGATAACGTTCGTGTCGCTTGAATAGATATTTTAGTTTAAGAAAAAAGTAAAGTATGCATATCAGCAATGGCCACATCCAGCAGACCAGCCTCCCCACAGAGCTCAAAAGTAGAGAGGAGAAGAGAGCATGGTATTACAATAAACAGTTTTAAAAACGACGCCACAAACAAGTACCTAAAGTGGAACACCGAGTGGTTACCGCCTTGGAACGGTCAGTGGCAAAACAGGTTCTAGGGTGCACCAACCTGACACTTGTCCCAAAAGATTCTCATATGATCACCCTAGTACAATTTGTCTTGGCGAAATAACTCCAACACACCCATCAGCTTAACAATGTTGCATGCAAAAGCGCACAAACATATAAAAGAACTAATACCATTGCAAAGCCGAATGGGCGGGTATGATTACTCTCGTTAAGGTTACCCTCGTTCATAATTTAAAGTTAAAAAATTAAACACCCGAAGTCTGTTTTTGAAAATTGACTATAGTTAACGTATTAAGACAATGTCTTTCTAATAATTTAAAGTGAAGGTGGAACGCGACACTTTGCGAATTTTCGAATTTCTTTATGAAATTTGGTATGGTATTTATTGACGATGATTCCAGCATGAATCCGCAAACCGTTTTTCGATTAATCAAACAGTTGTTTAGATATTTACCTTCAAAATTAGCTATCAACGCCAGTTTTCTGCAGTGACGTCAACGACGCTCGCCGAACACTTATTCGGGGCTGGCTGAAAATTGGGGTTTCTAATTTCATTTATTCTTTCACAGATGAATTGGCGCTGAAAATACCTTTCCGTTGATATAAGATTTAACATAATGTGACCAGGTTTGACAACGTTGTGTACCGTTAAACGCCGTTTTTGCGTTAAAAATGACGTCGAGTTTTGCCTTTTTCTCTCAAAATTAACCGATATTTTCTCTGATGAGGTCGATACTTATTTCACCTGAGTTTATCATCGATAAAAGTAATGTTATTCTAGTGAAATAAATACGTTTTAGGTCAGTATTTACTATACCGGTTCAAGAATATATAGTGCCAGCGCATTCATGACAGGGAATCATAAAATCAAACTAATTATATGAGAATTTTATTATGAGACTGGATGAAAGTTTCATGATCCTATTATAAATGTTAAGCATGGTATATAGAATACCTTTTAGGATAAAAACAAAACAAAAGTAAGAATGATCAAGTGATCTTATTCAACGAGTGAAATAAGAAAGAAAATTACATCCACAGAATCTTAGTCAGAAGAGAGCTTGCATACTTTATTATTGTAATGGAGATGCTAATGGTAGAAGCAATTAGGTGTACCTTTACGGTTTCTTTTGGTGTTGTTAATATCGATGCACTGTGTTACACTTACATAAAATCACACGAATTATATGAGAATGAGAGTTTTATATTAAGACTCGAAGAAAGTTTCATGAACGTGTTATAAAATGTTCTCATGTTTAATATGTTTGTGTGCTTTTGCATGCAACATTGTTGAGCTGACGGGTTGGTTGGAGTTATTCATCAAGACAACTTGATGGAGATGGGGCAAGTGTGAGGGTGGTGCCTTCTAGAACCTGGTTTAAACCCCGGTGGCAAATTGTTTTGCCACTGACAATTCCAAGGCGGTAACCCTAAGAGTTATTTTTTTTCGTTTATTGTTTGTGGCGAAACTTTATTTGAATTTGATATACTTATAAACATGCTCTCTTTTCCTCTCTTCTTTTTTCGCTGCGTGGGGAGGCTGTCTTTTGTGAGTGTGGCGATTATGCATATTCACCTTTTTACACAATTGGCTATTCGTATATATCGTTTAAATTCTAAAGAACTCATGCATTTTACTTACTCATATTAACCGTTATTTAAAAAACAACTTTAAACTAAACTAAATGATGCTTCGTCGATTTTATTTTATAAAGCGATACATAGGCATATATGACTGTATGTAAGTCAATTTCTCCATTGCAAATCGGTTGACACAATCCTTAGCAATCTGGGGCCAGTATCTCAAAGATATCGTAAGTGTAAAATTGTTCGTAACGTCATCTTACGACATTCGTAGCCAAATTTTCCTTTATCTCGAAGAACTCGCAAATTGCGAAGATTCGTAAACTTGATCGTAACTTACGGTAAAAAAATCGACCCCTTAACGTTCTCGTAACTTTATAAACTGTGCAGATTCATCATATTCTCAGGATAGTAGTCTGAATTTTTGTACTTTCTAATATTAATTTAAACGAATTTATTTTTTAAATGTTCCTTATAAATAAAAATGAAAATATGAAAGCCACCAAATACGACAAATATGAATATATTGCTAATTCGGTTTGATTGAGCCAGGTCATTGGCAGTAATGGAAATGCATATTTCTGTCCATGCTGTCTAGCCACGGGTTGAGAACAACTCAATATTCAATGTACTCGTATAGCCTGTTAACACTGTTCCCTTATACAGCTCCGGTGGGTCCTGGTTAAGACGCTGGGGTCAACCGGCACAACAACCGTAGCGACAGAGGTAAAACTCGTGTTGAATCGGAATTAACCGTGTTAAACCGGCGATAACCGGGTAGTTGTTTAAAATTTTAATACACACAGGACTCCCCAGGAGCGAAAACAAATGCCGGCTTATTTCGGGGAGATCCGGGGCATTACCGTAGCTCTTACGGCATGATCCGTATCTCCACCCAAAGTCCACAGGATGAAACTGTATTAAACCGTTATGTCCTCTGTCCAAGTTGGAGATACGATGACTCCCGCTGGTCGAACTACGGTCTGGCACGGTAGCAGCAGGTAAATTCCTATAAAGTGACGGTGGAGTCTAGATATGGCTACGTTAAAAGCCGGTGGATGCCGATTTAACTACGGAAGCCGTATTTAAAGCATGATTTTATATTTGAAATTCATTCATCCCGAAATGTTGCGGGTTTTCCCGGCGTAGATGAGGTTGTGGTCCTGTTGGCCCCGGTGTACAAACCGGGAACTCACCGGGGCTTTATACCTGCACGAAGCTTCGCGAATCTTACCGGTAAATCCTGGTTCACCTGCTTCTAATTACCGACACGCATTGGGTCATGCATTTGGTTAAAGGGGCAGGGGATAGTTTCGCACTTTGGTCCCGGTCGATTTTCTAAGTATTTGGGATAGCCGTGAATAAAATGCATTAAAATCATTGTTTGAATTAAAGATGGCATATTCTTTTAAAATATTGTATAGTATATGAAATGTGAAATCTGATCACAGTGGCTCAAATGCATTGATGCCAGCTTTGTATGTTCTGAGTTGAACAGTTGCCGGATGAAAACGCATTCGGCCAGGCTGAATTTGAGAATAATTTGGGGGTGAGGTATTTCAATGTCAAATGCTGAAAAATCGAGACTGGTGGGAGACACTTTCCAGCTGCTTGGGAGATTAGGGACACATAAAATATTAGCATGAAAGGGGTTTTATTTGAAAAGTCATTGCAGGAAATATTTTCCAGGTTCTCAAATATGTAGAATTTCGGGCAAATTGGCATTGGAAAATCAGGACTTGGGGTGACTTTAAATGCCTGTGTAGATCAAATGACTGGTTCTGTGGAACAGTTAGTTGTGGTTTGTAAAAAGCTAGACCCCTGCAACACAGAAAGTACAACAACACAATTTTAGCTGTGCAAAGTTTTTATTTTCGGTCAATGTAAGCTTGCACGGGGTCCCAGACTCTGGCGGAAGCCTCGGAAACTGTCCCCTGCGCCCTTAATATGAAGCGGGTAGAGTACCGTGGAAGTATAGAGTTACAAAAGATACACACGACAGGTGATATACGACGCACGGTAGATGATAGACGGACGCACGATACGTAGAAGATGCACGATAAGCGATATACGTTTATGACATACGATAGAAGGTATATCTACTTTTTACGAAAAAGGGTATTTGTGCGGTGCAAAACTACGCAGAATACTAGTAAATATAATGGTCGTCTGTATTGCTGCCTCTGTATTATAATTGCTATCAATTGAAAAATAAAAACAACAAATTAGGATTTTAACAATTAATAAAACCTAGATTTACACAATAAAACTGTAATCATATGCACTCGTGATGAATGTTTTTATGACAGTTATTGATAATTTTAATTTTTTTAACTGTTGATAAACATCTCAATCAAAATTATCATGGATTCTTACATTCTCAAATGATAATGGATTGAAGCAACGGCGATTAAATTCACGATTGTTGTTAGAATACAAATAATAAATTGCCGCTGGTCCACATTTGGCCTTTGCTTACAGATGGTCTTGAGCACAGGTTGGACTGTATTGTGTTTGTTTATTTAAAGTAAGTTTGCCTTTGTCATGAATGTCTATCTAAAAGTCGACGGGACTCAAACTGTTAACTTAAGGTCGTTTTTATATATTTTTAATCGCTTTTAATTAGTCTCAGAGATGATAAGTGTCTTTATGCAATACGTCCACCTTATTTGTTAAAATTTTTCATGTATTGAATGTGAAACAGACAATGTCTTACAATACACCATAATTTTAAAATATTAACGACATTTTGCATAGAGTAGGTAGTTTGCACTGGTCCCAAATAATCCACAAAGTAGACAATTTTGGCTCAGTATATAGGATCGTTGAATAAATAATCATATTGCTCTGAAAGGTTTACTATATGTTGATATTTCACATGTCAATTACGTCATTATATGCCTTGTGTAATTCTAACGAATTCGTAACTTCGGGACGCGTTACGAGAACGCTAAGTGGTGTTTCGAGATACCCGAGTAACCTTACCTTAGCGCCTTCGTAGCGATTTCGTAACGCATACCTTAACTTACGATACGAACATTATTTCGAGTTACTGGCCCCTGGTTGACAAAAACAGCAACCAGACGCATGATATCCCTCTTTGCATTTGGGATAACAGAGTCCGCCATAAATCTCTTCGTTGACAGCACATCGCCAACTCTCTCCTAGGGTAACCTTGATTCCAATATCGATTTTTCTGCATGTACACCAATCGGCATGATATCTGGGCTTGCACACTTCACAGCAATTACCCCCTATACAACAGCATCCCTTTCCATAGATGTGGGCGTCACTCCAGCAACTTATCCCGTCGTCCCTCATTCCTTCTGGGCAGGGACTTTTCTCAGGAATACGTCCTGCTTTTTGTGCATAACCAGTTAAAACTCCGCATTCAAATCCTAAATAGCAAGGAATCAAACTTCCATGTTTAACATCGTATTGTTAATAAATAGCTAAGTTCGGTGCCGTTTTTGATACCAGAGCAACTTAAATTCACGCTGCCATTAAAAACAACTGTTCAAGCGCTGAAGATCTGTTTCCAATGAAAAATTCACGCTTTACTCCATAAATACGGCTTATTTTCTATGAGTAACCTTTTTTGTGGCATTTGTAAGAAAAACCTGTTCTACAATCAACGGTGAATGGTCAAAAGATAACAGTATGGGTTTATCCGAAATGGAACCGAACAAAACAAAATTTTAACAAGTATCTGAGAGTACAAATCCTTATGAAATTGTTGATTTAAAAAAAAAACGACTTTAAAAATGCGACTTGGACATACCTTAACCTATTGCAATATTCTTTTATTAGTATTTTAACTTATTTCACGAAACAGGCTCGTGTAATATCACGAAACACGCTCGTGTAATAAATCGATTAGTCTTAGCGATGTGAAACTATCAATAAAAGAATCAGTTTCACTGTTCGTGTTGCTTTCGGTTTTAAAAATACTAATTTCGCTATTATCAATCGATATGTTCGGCGCATACAGAAGTGAATTCGTAAAATATTTTATGGACGACAGAGTGACTCTCAGATTCCGAAAAAGATTCCATGTTCACCGTAATATCCAAACCATGAGATGAATAAACAGCGGTATTCTTCAGTGAAATATGTAAACTTAGTTGAGGTAAAATCGGGGCTAGGTAGCGAGGGCAGAAGTATGCATTTCATTATTACCCATATCAGGCTCGATTAAATCGTGCCTACATTATTTTCTAATTTGTCGTGACCGGCCGTTTTCGATATTTTGCATACATTTTGTAATTCTGATACTACAAAAAACGTCATCCAAAATTGAAGATTATAAACGCATGAAAAAAGTGTAAGCACCTCAATATATGCCAAGATTGATATCTGAATAAATGTTTGCATTGTCTATTGCATTTTTAAATACTTATGCACCATATTATATATATTTTCCATATTTTGCATAATTCAAAACATGGTAAATCATTTTTAATTGGAACTGTTTAAAAACTGTATACAAAATGAGTGCATGTATTTTCCAGTAAAAATCCGCCATAATGATTAATGTTGTAATTATAATTGTCCTAAAGAAAGAATTTTCTGCAACAATCTACCGAAATTTATTTTAAAATTACTTAGTATATACCACTAAAAGAATATGTAAATGTAAATGTTTGCACCACTAAATACAATCTATTAAAACAAACATCTTACCCGATGCAGTCGACACAAATGAGACCGCTGAAAAATAAGAATTATAAGTTAGAGATACTGCAATAGTAAGCACAGCACTGGAGACAAAATCTTTGTCTTAGAAGATGCTGTGTCAATTGTCAGAAATTAAACTTTTACTTTAACTCGTAATATCAGTGTACATTCCATATTTATTAATTTTAATGAGATAATAAAAACGTGTGCTGATGTCTTTCCGTCTGTATAATGTGATAATATTGTAGTTTTTTTCTAATTTTCTAATAAAATATTTTAAAGACAAACTTTAATTAGATATTAGAAGATTTTTCAATATAATTAATTTTAATATCTTAGAAATATATGTGTGTACTTACCGAAAATAACTGCAGAAATCGCGCACACTTTCAAAATGATTAAATTGATGTACCTGAAATAAACGAAGGTTTGAATGTAAGAATGTAACGAGTTGAAAATATTAAAAAAAGATAGCAACGATACTATTGAAAGTAATAATAATAATAAGAAGAAGAAGAAGAAGAAAAATTGGATCATTAGAAGATCACTGACATCTGATGCTCAAACATCAGCAGAATTAACTTTTGACTAACCCTGTCCCTTCAACAGAATTTGTATTAACTTGTAAAGCATACCAAAAAATGTTAAAACACGTAGCCGCATGTAACCACTATGTAGCCAGTGAAACTAGCCCGAAATACTTCGCCTTATTACTTTACCATGTAACCAATGTAACAAATGTTACCACGTACATGTAACCACAACTTAACTGTGAAATTAATATTATAAACTATCTTTCAAGATACCATTTTAACCACGCGTAACCGTATTGACCGAAATGATCAATACTAGTCAAAAACTGCTATTACACATTTCACCAAAACTACCACATTTGTGCCAACAACAAATAACCTGGAGTTTTGCACAATGATCAATTGCTAGTATATTTCAAATTTGAATTTAACTTCCAAATTTTACCACTCAAATTCACAAATGTTATTATTTTCTCTATAAGTTGGTCTCGGAACGGCAAGCAGCGTAAAAGCAATATATGGAGATCTGCATTTGCAATTCCACAAGTTTTCAACACGCACTGCTACATAAACTAACCAAAAACTCACCAGTGTTCACCTTAATGACTGTGTCCATACATGTAATTAACAAACTAAGACCGTCATTCCAAAATGTTGTAATAAGCCAGTGGTAATAAACATATACTCAGAGCTCATGTGAAATATTTACAACATTGCTCGGTAAAAATTTTATTACCAACCAGCCAGTCTGCCTCAAAATATTTGGTTTTTCTTCAATTAATTTCAAATGACTTGGTTTCAGCAAAAATACCTCTAAAAAGTGAAGTTGAAAAATTTGACATTACTAATAGGAAGAAGAAAATAAGAAGTTCGGTAAATTGACTGATTTTTGGGGTGCCCCAAACCAGTCAATTTACCGGATTCCAGTTGTTTTAATGGCGGCTGTAAACACTTTCACTGGCTTAAAGTAATAATATTACTATGTCAAATTTTCCAACTTCGCTATTTAGAGGTATTTTGCGTTGAAACCCAGTGTCTATGATTAATTTCCAAAGATTGTTTTTCGTCCTTGAAAACAGGTCGACCTTTGTGAGCATTGAAATCACTTGCTGTGAAAATCAATACTTGCCCGGTCTAAACGTTCTCTACCTGTAAACAATGTACAGCTTTCTTTACAATGACCACAGCTAAATAAACCATACGTACAGACATGCGTTAAACATACAGTTTGAGGACAATTTATCTTTTGGAAATTTAAAAACGCTAAAATCAGTGTTAGGGAAGACCCTTGCATTTATACTGGTTTCGTATATAGGAAAAAACATGCGTTTCAGTGATGTCAATCGGAGACATTGCAAAGAACAGTGGTTAAATTTAAAAAAAAAATGAGCAAACATTAATGAATAGTGAACATTTCAGTTCTTAGCATAGAGCTTAATACTTTAACTATTTTCAACGGTCAGTTTATAAGGATACCTACATGTAATTCCGCAATCAATAATAAAATATGAAAATTTACTGTGAAGTAAACGACCTCTTGAAGGAAGTTAAAATATTTTTTTACTGGCAGTTCATTATGAAATGCAAATGAACTATATTTGAAGTTACACAACAGCATTACGAATACATATTCTCTTTAAACGAAAAGGCATTTCTTCGACTATCAAACCTGCGGTGGTCCTAAATCAATTTAGACATCAAATGACAGTTAATTTGTCTAAAACTATACGTTGTAGGGTGTGATATAAGATTCTATAAAACTTCGTTTGATTCAAGCGATTGCGAAGTATTCATGCAATGTAATTAAAATGTATTTCTGCTTTTATTACAGTGCACAGCTTGAATCTGTGCCAAAATTTTGTAATTTTTATTTTCTTAAACTTTTATTTACGTAAATTTTTATTTTCTTATTCTTTATATGCTATCGTTTGGGATGGATCAAAATTGTACTATTTAATGGTGTAATTACTGAGTTGCGCTCAAATTGGGGCTAGGCGGCATGGGCAGTAATATGCATTCCCAATACTGCCCATGAACAGGCTCAATCAAACCGAGCCTGCAGTATTTTCATATTTGTCGTGTTCGGCGGCTTTCAAACTTCCCTTTTTCATCTATTTCAATATCACAGTAGTGTTGTATGTGCTGTGTGGTGGCTGTAAAAAGTCTCCCCGTACATTCAATCAGTGCTGTTATCAGTTACGTCCTTTGAAGGTCGTTGAGCACGATACTTATGTACCATGTTTATAGTACTTCAGAAATTACTTTTGTTTTATTATTTCGGCCAGTTTATAGATAGGTGGTTTCAATATCACAGCCAATAAAGTTTTGGATATTGTCCAATCACCCCTAAGGATATACTTCCTGCTTTTTTAATTTTGACTTTGGCGTCATCTGTGATATGCAGGTTTTATATTCCAAGATCCCCTGTCAAAATTCTATTCTGTTTAATTCCGCCCATTGTCTTTTCGTTTAGGGCATACCCATTCTTTTATCTAGGGACCATACGCCGCTGAACATGGAATGGTATTAATCTATAAATACCTCATAGAAGGTTCCATGTTCACCACCATATGCATACATTCGTTTGGGATGGATCAAAATTGTACTATTTAATGGTGTAATTACTGAGTTGCGCTCAACCTGGGGCTAGGCGGCATGGGCAGTAATATGCATTCCCATTACTGTCCATGAACAGGCTCAATCAAACCAAGCCTGCAGTATTTTCATATTTGTCGTGTTCGGTGGCTTTCAAAGATCCCTATTCATCTATTAAAACTAATTTCAGTCACTGTATTGCCAACTTCGGATATTAATATTATAAAAACGTTTACTTATTTTATGTTTCAATAATTTAGGTGTAGTTGAAAATTTCATGTCGGTTCCCCTTAACTTCTTTTATTATTTGTGATTTAGTACATGTTGCAATGTTTTGCATATAAATAAGTTTAAATATTTTTATCCGTGATAAATAAACGTTTTAGTTATCCAGTTAATATGATGAAATCTGGGCGAAAAAAAGCTTTATCTCAAAACATTATGCTAATGTAACTTTGCCAGTAAAACATTGATAGAAATGTGGGAATACGAATTATGAGGGGTTTTATTAATAAATTTTTGGGAGAAATGTGTATAAATTTAAAAATGGAAATGTGTGTTTTTGGATATATCTCAATGCCAGAAAAAATAAATACGTCGCAAAAAAGAGATCTACTTCAAATTATTAAAGTGTACCTCCTTTCGGAAAATTATAGACATTTTGATTTCAAACAACACTATGACATAACTCAATATAATGGTAACATCACGTCGATATATAAATATATAATCAGTTTATAATCACTTAATTCCAATAATATCCCGTGATTGGTATATACTAATTTCTAACCAAGCAGAATGTCAGTCGTTGTGGGTGGCATAATAAAGACATACTTAAACTATCCCTTATAAGGAATTCAAAGACTCGCGAATTCAATGCAATCTTGTCGACGGTAGTTTTTAAAAACTGTATTTAATATCCACTATTAAAACAACTTTACAAAACGAAATA
Organism: Corbicula japonica; assembly: GCA_038501625.1. Taxonomy (NCBI): domain Eukaryota; kingdom Metazoa; phylum Mollusca; class Bivalvia; order Venerida; family Cyrenidae; genus Corbicula; species Corbicula japonica. Next base: position 149,999 of record JAZAYU010000200.1, read on the forward strand.
TGTATTATCTATAAAACTTTAATCAAAATAAGTGTATATTACTTACTTTTTTCGTCGGCGTCCAAACAGCAATTGGAATTACAAAGAGATATGCGAGAGTTATATAGCGTATAAAACAATTATAATAGCACATCTGCCATGTCATAAAATCAAATAATAAAATCCAGAACTCAGTAGTCATCGTCTTCTAGGTTACTGTGCTAACCAACAACATTATAGAAAACAGTATGGAACATTCTTATACGACCACCGATATTCTTAATAATCAAAGCATTAAAATCTACGATGTATCAGTGAGCTTCCTTTTATGAGGTCATATACTGCCTCAAACGTTCTCGATATTTTTAAAACTATATAAAGCATATTCGCGTAAAAATAAAAATTATATCTATAAACCATTGTAGAGTTCGTGGATTTGGGATTTCGACGAATTACTTATGATGCTATTATTGATGATATTTTAGTGTCAAAGAAGCTTGATAAATTAATCCATAGTTTTTATCGTAATGAAATCGCTGAAACACAAACAATAAATGAAGGCAGAGCGAGCCATGTCTAGAGAATTGCTGTTGGACAAATGACAACATGTTTTAAGACGAGTGTTTTAGGAAGACAAAAGCCGACTTATGTTTATTTTGTGAATATTTTGCAAACAGTTTTACACATATAATGCATGTTTTACTAAGCGCGCACATAAGGAACGGCGAGACATTGCTGAGTCAGTTGTGTCGTGTGTAGATGAAAAAGCAATACTGCAATATCAGCGGTATGTTGCCTTTCCATATTAAAATTTGGATAAAATACCAATAAAACGGCAATCAAATTACTTGAAATTATTCGAACATCACTGGAAAATGCCCCGCCTGTTACCTAGTGTACGCAAATTATATTGAATCACATGCTGGCTTTATCTACCTTTTACGACTAACATACTAACAGACATTTTATGGTGTATACTTACGGCCATACACCCAAAAAAAATCTAATTGGTCACTTTTTGTCCATATTTTTTATAAGAAGGACATTGAATTCACTTTATTTATGACCATATTATCAACAACAGTCTTCAATCTTCAAGTTTTTATCTTATAATAATTGACTTTGGAACAGTTTGGTGAGAGTTATCCTTAATTTTGCTAAAAATGCACGTCCTTCATAAAAAGGTCAAGCAAGACATTAGATAATTGATTTTAAGACAAAACAGTTCTTTCCACAACCTCTCGTGATGAAGGGAGGAAACGAATAAGCATACATTGTAAACAAATACAATTGATGACCAATAAGAACTTTGGTTTAGTGTATTTATTTAACGTTGGGAACAAGTATTACATAGCATAAACCCCTGGTCCTTCCAAAATGTTATAAAAAGGTGAAATATGCATATCAGGAATCGCCACATTCAGAAAAAACAGCCTCCCCACACAGTCAAAAAGAAGAGAGACGGAGAGAGCATGGTTAATAAAATGATCAGTTTCAAAAAAGACACCACTAACAATAAACAAAAATGAGAACCCGAGGGGTTACCGCCTTGGAACGGTCAGTGGCAAATCAAATTGCCACTGGGGATTAAAAGTGCATTTAAAAACACTGAAACTATGACTTTTAAATGTTTAATAAGTTCTTGCATAGTCGTACCAATACAGTGGTATATACATGTAATGTACATATGAACACAGTAAAATTAACTTAAGTCATATTTAATAAAGAGATTAATATTATGTGTTCTGCTCTTTGCTTACGCTAGTCGAACACAGAATAATTTAATATAAAAAGCATCAATATGAAATGTACGGATCTCAACAGCCACTTGAGTTGGAGTAAATCACTTTTAAGTATTAACCTTCAAGTGCTGAGAAAAGCATTGTCACATCTGTGATCATTGTCGACTAAGATCTGTGCCTACGGTTATAAAACTGAGTTTGAAAACCAGTCTCAAATCTCAAGCATCTGATTGGCTGAAATGGCGACTGGTTTCCAAACTCAGTTTTATAACCTCCAACTCAGTCCGAGGGAAGTGAGTTATTTAGACTTCACTGAGACCGGTTTCTAAATGTTTTTTTATTATTTGATGCATAATTTATTACCAATTATTTTTTCAAACCAGTTGTAAAACGTATTCGAAATAACTTACAGATAGTTCCTTCACTTCCCTTTACAGTTACTTTGTAAGCTTTCATCGTTTTTATAAATATTTTCATGTAATCTTGACCTTATATTTAACTGCAATTAACATATATACTTCATACCAGTTTAAGTGATGTTTTTATACATCGATTCGTTAGTATGTGAACCTGTTTGGACAACTGTGAGTTTGGCGCAAAAACCGTACACCTGTTTTAAACACGAGCGGATAAATATTTTGCCTTTTTCCAAGTGGCAAACATTTTTACATTGTTGATTACGTTTAACAGGGTTATCCAGTCAACATTTTAGCGGTCCTGCTAGCTCAATCGGTAGCGTTACTGGAAGTGCATGGCTAAGCGCTGTCTCATTAAGGGTTTGCACTTTGCATATTGCCTAGAAAAACTTGAACAACTCGACAGAATGTGATATTTTTGTATCCGAATCGATTCTTATCAAAATATGTCAAGATTTGTCTTTAGTAAATCCAATTTTTTTATTTATATGTAATTATCAGTCATAAAAACAAATCTTAAGTGCATCGAAATTATCTTTTGTTGTGTTAAGATTATGTTTATGCAGTTTCAATTGACAGTGAGACAAACATTTTAAAAGAAGAAAGATAAGACCCGAAAACTGATGTCCGTACTTCCGCTTCTTTGCTATTTTATGGCATTGCTAGAGAAAAATAGTTAGACATAAAAAGTCCCTAAATTCTATTTGCAATTTATCACGAGAAGGAAGCAACAAAAAACAACAATTCAAATGCCAATATAAGTGAAATGATACTGACACCAATATCCAAGGGCATTGAAAAGAACTAATTTGAATTATGAAGTGGAAATCAACATTTTTATTTTTATGTCATCCATTTTGCGACCAGGGTATTGAAAGTCAAAGACACTGTTACAGATACCTCGCATTCTATACATTTGTTAGACCTAAGATATCGTTGTCAGTTACTCATTACTCATCACGATAAATTGATGTGTAATGTTGCTTCGTTTTTGTGATAAATTGCAAATAGAATTTTAGGTATATTTTTTGTCAAACTATTTTTCTTTACTGTTCTAACTTTTCTTAGCATATGTAAATTAAAACATATATTAATAACATTGGTTTGTGCAAAGTTTGATGGAACTGCATTGTGACGTTTGAGAGATATTTATTATGTCTTTTTTGTCTATAACATAGCAATGACAAACGGAGCAATGTCTTAATTGCACTCGAGTAAACTGCTATGGACACTGTGTCTACAACGCACAGACTTGTAACATTGTAACAATAACAAGCGTGTGATGAATTATTTTTACAAATTATGCCCATTGCTTAAACAATATGACACGGAGCGGTGGGTATTGCATTCCGGGGCGTTTCTTTGAGGAGAAGATCTTTTTTTCGATCACCTCATAACCACTGACGAGACTTCAACCAGAAATAAACCAGTGCTATGTTCTTACAGTATTTACCGGCATCGTATTCTTGTGACGGGGTCTATTTTAACATACGTTGCTTTTATTGCGTCCGTGAATTGACTCATTTTTACGTTAACATATCTTATTTGACGTGCGACAAATGGCGCCTAATGTATGATTTTTGTCGTTCATAGATTCTTTACGAGATGTTTTTGCAGATTTTGTTTGTAAGATAATGCCAATACAAGCTTGTGTAATTTCATTTGCGGTATTTTGAATGATATAAAAACTATAACAAAAGTCTACCTTATTTTGGATCATCCCTCTATTATACGGACTATTGAGTACAATGTAAATCGTTTATAGGCTAGCTAATAAAAGCATTATTTAGATAAATGTTCTGAAATAAAAATAAAGAAAAATAGAATGCAAAGATAGCCCTAAGTGTGTATAAAGTAATGTAAAATCATTTTTAAGCCAGTGGTGGGAAGACGTTTTCTTTGAACTGTCCCTCGTAGTTTCCAGCTGGTTTATAGTTGATTACAACATACCCGCCAGCTTTGCCAATCCCGATCTGACTGCTTCCTTTCCAAACTATTTGTGTGAAATGTCCTGAAATTATACATTCAATCTGTTTTGATATTTGCTAAACATTATATTTTTCATAGAAGGAATCGCCATCGACAGCAGCTAGCTGAAATGTCCTGAAGTTGTAGATTGAATCTGTTTTAATTTGCTACACATGTTATTTTCCATAGAAGAAAGCGACAGGCTATGGTCACTCAAAGCATGCTATCCGACAAGCTAGCCGGGACACCACCAAAAAGAGTTACGTGGCTCGCAATGATTAACATGATATTCATTTAATAACATGAACAACTGATAACTTACTGAAAACAGTACTGACTATATAAATCGGGGATTGTTTTTTCAAGAGCCACGCAACACATATAGCGTTGCTGTGAATTTTACATGACATTTCGTCTATTGAGAATCGAACCCGTATAATCGTACAGTACGACGACAACTTTTAGTATGTAACTCCAAGGACTGAGCCAGCCTGGAAAAGCCAATAACAGGTTGCGCTGCTAACCTTGATAAACATGGTCATCATTGCATAATAAAAGGTGTAGGATAGTGAAAAGTGAAATATGCATATCAGTATGTCAAATTCAAATAAGACACCACAAACAATTAAAGAAAATAAGAACCCTTGGGATTACCGCCTTGGAACGGTCTGTGGCAAAATAATTTTCCACTGGGGGTTTAAACCAGGTTCTAGGGTGCACCAACCTCACACTTACCCCCAACGGGTTCTCTTATCAACACACAAGTACAAGTTGTCTTGGTGAAATAACTCCAACTGATAAAAAATGATATTAATACAACTAGTTGCAATTTTATGGTAGAAGTGTGAGGTAGACCCTGTGTGCCGTTCTACATGGAGATGTATGGCTTTTTAATATGTGATAAAAAGTAGATAAACACTTTTTGTGACTGATTTGCAAGATTTCCTTTCGTTATTTTGCAAATAAGAAACAATGAACAGCTTTTGTTTATGGCGACTTCATGGATGAGAACTAAAACGTAAAACGGGTAAGAAAATTTAAGAAAAATCTCACCAAATTTAGAGAAATTGTCCATGTTCGGTTCAGTATTGTAATAACCCTTTTTTCGATAATAGTTTTGCTCCGTTTCGTACAGTAAGTCGACAAATTGTCTTCCTGTCAATTAGAAATAGTATCTATTCAAACTCTTGTGACATATTGTACGAAGAGTTGAATGTGTTATCACTTATCAAACATTAATAAAAACAACAACACTTAGTTACAATAATAATATTTCAATATAGATGTATATATGGGTATGTATAATGACAGGGTGTAATCGAGATGAATAATAAATTACACTTATACATTTATAGCGCACCGTCACAAAAAGTAAATGATATCAACATTTAAACATGTATACACTAGGAATGTAAAACAAATACGCGAAAAAGTGCTACAATTAGTTTCCGACTTCGCAGAATTTTGCTTCTAATATCTCAGCCAATATAGATTTTGATATTGTCCAATAACACCAATTATTCTACATCTAATAAATTCATCCAATTAGCGTCCTTTAATTGTACCACGTGACCGTCCAATATTTTCCCGTATTGGATCCAGAAAAGTCCGTATTTTTTTCATATTGGATAATTAAGTGCAAATGCACTTTACCATTGTTTTACAATGATAAAAGCCGTTGACCGTAAAAATGATCCGAATGAAAACACTTTATAAAATATTGGACCGTACAATATGGAATATATATGGAATAGTCATAAAACGCTTGAAAAGTCATGCTTCATTAATTAGATGTAGAATAAAAAGGTTATTAGACGTTTTACTGTACAATACAGGATATATTTGGACTCGTACATAACTTGAAAAGTCATATTGGACTCGCCTAACGGCTCGTCCAATATGACTTTTCAAGCTGTGTACTCGTCCAAATATATTCCCGTATTGTACAGTAAAACGTCTAATAACCTATAATTATATATTTCCTGTTGTTTTTCTTTTAATTTTGCCCTTTGGGTTGCCTGTGATATGCTGGATTTATTTCTCAGATCCACTGAAAAAATTTCATTCTGTTCAGTTCCGCATATTGTATTTAAGCATTTAATGGACAAACATGTTTTCTTGTCTTTTATTTAAAATAATTAATATGACCTTATGTTTGAAAAGCATTTTAATCTGCAATTTCTAACTTATTTTGAAAACATTTATAATTTTTTTCTTAGAAGTCCTTCGAATTCAACATGGTTACTTTCTAAAAGCTTTCTTATTATGGTTACGCCACGGGAAAATGTGCCCTCGGTTATATTTCGACGGAAATATTACCATTTTGAAACTGGGCTTTTGACGTTTTGGAATGTTTTTGAGAACATTATGAATACAAGGCTAAAGCATTACCAGTAGCAGATGTGTCCGACATGAAAGCCAAGTTTTCGCCATATTCGTTGTTTGGTCTGTGCTCAAACTTATCATTGTTGGCAAGATAGTCAGCCCATTCTTGTGCAAACAAAGTCAATTCACTGTTTTCTTTCACCGGACCAACCTTAATGTAAGGCATTATTAAATAAGAAGTTCACTTCATGAATGTAATGTATGTCCTAAGATGTTCACTGCCTAAATGTAATGTTTTATTAAGAAATTCACAACCTAAATGTAATAAAATTACTAAGATCACTACCTCAATGTATTTTATTTACTGAGAAGTTCACTAGCTAAATGTAATGTATTAACTACATACTTCACTACCTAAATGTTATACATTTACTAAGAAGTTCACTACCTAACTGTAATACATTAACTAAGAAGTTTATTCCTAAATGTAATGCATTTAGAAGAAGTTTACTACCTAAATATAATTATGCATTTAGTAAGAAGTTTACTACCTAAATAAAAATGCATTTAGTTAGACGTTTACTACCTAAATATAATGCATTTAGTAAGAAGTTTTCTACCTAAATATTATGCATTTAGTAAGAAGGTTACTACCTAAATACAATGCATTTAGTAAGAAGTTTACTACCTAAATATAATGTATTTAATTAGAAGTTCACTACCTAAATGTAATGTTTTTACTAAGAAGTTCACTACTTCAATGTTATGCATTAACTAAGAAGTTCACTACTTAAATGTAATGCATTACCGAAGAAGTTTACTACCAAAATATAATGTATTTACTAATACGTTCACTACCTAAATGTAATGTATTGAATAGGTAGTTCACTACCTTAATGTTATGTATTCACTAAAGAGTTCATCTATTAAGTGCATTTTTTAATATGTAATTCACTGTCTAAATGTCATGTGTTCGATGTTAGTTCATTATATATGTAATGTGCTCAATATATAGTTCATTATATAAATGCAATATGTTCAATAGTGAAGTTCACTTTCTTAGTGTATGTGTACAGTATGTAGTTCGCTACCTAAATGTAATGTACTCAACAAAAAGTTTACAATAAAAATGTAAATGTTTAAAAAGTTCATCATGACCTTCAAATACTAAATACACTAGATGGGTGTTCTGTCGAACACTTGTGTCGCCCTCGGGTAATTTTTCAGAATAAAAAGGCATAACACCATCAAATGTGACATTGACCTAAAAAGGTTGGCATTATCACGAGCGAGTTGTCATAAGCAATACAATTTGAAAATTTTATGAAGGAATATTGAGAAATGGCAAAGTTATAGCCAATGTAGTTTTCGTGTCAAAATCCAAGTACAAACAAGAAGCATAACTCAACCAAATATGTCCTTGACTTAAAGAAACTGGCATCATCATGAGCCTGATGTCAACATCATTATAATTTAAAAATTTCATGAAGAAATATCAAGAAATGGCAAAGTTTTTCATGACGGACGGACTAAGGACCGACGGACCGACGGACAAACCGATCCCTATGTATCGCATTTTCTTGTTGACTGATTGCCAAGTGAAATTATCAGATTTATATTACATGCACATGATAAGAAGATAATTGTAACCATTAAATTCGTAGACTTGAAAACTTACCATAATCGGCACTGCGTTTTATTCATTACCTCTTAAAGTTTACTTTTATAGCAACGAGCTTTTCACATTTTTACTAAAAAGAATCTTCTTGCGTTTTATCATTTAATATTATAAAGGTTTTACTTATGAAATATAATCTTTCACGTCGTATTTCTCGCCAAAAACAAATACCTTATAAGTTGGCGATTTTGCGCAATCAAGCGAAGTTTTTGTAGACCGGACAAAACTTTTTTCCAGAGGCAAATATTGATTCTTAATTGACGGGGGTAACATCAAAATAAACTCACTTGGTGGTTTGCTCTTAACTCATTGTGTCTCCGAACGACATCAGCTCTAAACGATCGTGGTGGCTGCAAAGAGACGCGGATTTATTAAGGCATTGCTCTGTTCGTCATTGCTATGTCATAGACAAAAAAGTATAAAAATCTCTCAAACGGCACAAATGCAGTTCAATCAAAATTTGCACAAATCAATACTATAAGTGTATAATTAATCTACATATTTAAAAACAGTAAAGAACAATAGTTACATGTAAACCTTAAAAATTACTAAAATTCTATTTTCAATTTATTACTGTTCTAACTTTTCTTATCGTATGCAAATTAAACATAATTATATAAATAACATTGGTTTGTGTAAAGTTTTATTGAAGTGCAGTTTGCCGATAGAGAGATTTTGATATTTTGCCTATGACAAAGCAATGACGAACGGAACAATACCTTAAGAAAATAACCAACAGTAGAATCAATACCTGTAGAAACATTGTATATACATTGTGGGTTCAAATTTAAAGCACAAAAAGAATAATTATATAAGTTCACGAACAAGATAATAAATACTCATATATAGATGTAGATACATTGTATATAAATTGTGGGTTCAAATTTTAATCACAAAAAGGGTAAAATCAGTTCAAGAACAGAATAATACATAATCCTATATAATCCTATATAAATGAATACACTTGGATTTAAAATGATGGCAGAGATAAACAATCAATTAATAAATTAATACTATAGAAAATGTACAAAGCCATTAAAGCAGAAAAATAAGGCAAATAAGAAGTGATGAAATCTCTGTTTTAACCAATTATTTTACGGAAATCTGGTTTGCAAAACGTAGAAAATAAAAAGCAGTGTCAGTATTTCCGCTCTAAAATACATAACAGTATAATGCAAATTAAAAGCACATACACACAGGCTTCCCTACTAAGATTTTCAACCGCTCTGTATGCTTGTTAAGGTTGTCTTCATATGAGGTTGTACTGACCACTTGTGTCAACGGCATTTTAAGAATTTGTTATAATCGTTAAAAGCAAAAAAAATCAATTTCTTTTATTCATGTCATTGTGTTCTTGTGGATTAGAAAAAAAAAATGCGCTCTGGCCTAAGTAAATTCATCTATTAACCGCCGGTTTCGCTGCTCAGTAGCATAAGATACTTAATAATATACTGGATATATGTGTATTCTAGCATTCAACAATGCCAATGTTTTAGGGTGGGTTGGATTAAATTCACAAAAAGCATGTTTGTGTTTGCTTAAAAACCTTAATCGGCATTTGCAGGGTTGGTGAACCAAAAACCAATTTCAAACCCGTGATAGTAATACAATGTGATTTTGATTCTGGGTATAATTTCCTGATAACATTTTTTCTGTTTGTAGGTAAAGTGCACAACGGTATGTATTTGTATGTCTATACTTATATCTAGTACGATGTAATCATCAAAATATCCTAGGCTAGGCGCTGTCGCCGTGACGGTGCGGGTTCGCTCCCAGCTAGAGGCACTATCATTTGAAATTCACAGTAGCGCTATGTGTGCACTGTGGCGGCCGTAAAAAGTCTCCCCATACATATAGTCAGTAAAATAACCGGTTACCGATGTCATACAATGAAGGTTACGTATATCAGGGCTATCCGATCAACATTTTGGGGGGTTGTCCCGGCTAGCTCAGTTGGTTGCGTCGCCGGAATTGCAGGGCTAGGCGGTGTCGCCGTGACGGTGCAGGTTCGCTCCCAGCTAGAGACACTATCATTTTAAATCAAAGCATAAACAATACTTACTATTGGTGAAAGAAAGACGACTGGACATGCAAGAAGTATTGTGAGTAGTGTAAGCTCCATCGTCTAAAAAGACAATTTACAAATCAAACACAAATATTCACTAAAGCTTCTAGTGTCTTGGGTTATATTTTTGACATTGAAGTTTTACTTATATTTTGATAGTCTGGTTACCTGCCCCTGCCATTACATTATTGGGTCAGGCATACATCAATAATGGCGACGCTCTTTGTAAACAGAATCCGAAAGATAATATATAGTTGTTGGACCAAACATTTCAAACTCCGTAAGTATCTTTCTTTTGTTTGCATGTCTTGATAACGACCCTTAAGTTATGCTGGTCCGTGCTTTGTCAGTGAAAATCGGTTATTATTAAATTGTATGGTTTTCGGGAAAAATTGTGTGCTATAGTAAATCTACAGTGGGAGACATATTATTTTATTTTTCATCCAAATGATCCATAATCTAACATTTTAATATAAATTTACTACATATTTCTACAAAAATGTTATTTTTATCACGAAACGCGTAATAAAAATGTTGTCTGCTATTCTGATGACGTCATTTGAGTAACTGACGTCAACTTTCCGGAGGTACTTTTCCCATAACGCGTCCAATTTTTACTTAGTATAAGTCAAGATAGGCCAAATATTAAAGACATTCAACGTAATATTTCCTGCTGTCTTTTATTTCCCTAACATTCTAGGTGGATGTTGTACGACTGATGCAAATTTTTTAACATTTGCTGTGTGTTTGCTATACAGTGCCCTAAATAATATTAAACGTATTTTGTTTATGTCATTTTAAATTTAAAAACCAATACAAATTGTAATATAAATTATTGTGAAATAAACATCGGCTGGACGTTAAAGGTACATACATTTTATTTGGATATCTAAATAATATTTTTAAATAATACAGAAATAAATGAAAAATAATAAATAAAATATATGTTTTAAATAAAACAGAAATAAATGAATAATAATAAGTAAAATAAAATGAATTATAAGTAAGAAGACTACTTAAGTGTACTTACCTCCCTGAACTTTTAACGTATGAAGTAAAACTATACAAGCACCCGTTAATTTAAAATAAAGTGAAGTTCACTGAATAAAGTAAAAGTTAAAGTGAAGGCCTAACTAGTACGACTGGCGTCATCGAAATCTGTCGCGGTAACTGCTGTAAAATCGCATAAGATCAGAACTTAAAAAGTTGTTCTCCCCTATGTGATCATTAACATCAATAAATATTTAATTTTCTTATTAATAAGACTATATTCATTTGCCCTAGCCTACTTGTCCCGGTTCAAGCAGCGAAACTAGTAATCGACTCTTTGATTTATGTAAATTTTTAGATAATTTAATCATATTTTATTAAGTTAACGTTAGATATTACGCTTTTAAAAACTTAACTAAACTCATTTCTTTGTGCTAATCATTCAAAAATAATAAGTTAGTTGATGGGATTTAAAAATATCATTTCAGATTCGTGCAGATCCATATAATTTTCAAACTGCTTCGATTCACTTTTATTATGTAAGTCCTGAGGGTTTTTTTTTCCAGATATCCTTGCATGCTGATATGAAGCAATACGTTTTTATGGAGTAGAAACGGTGCCTTTTAATACCTCAGTGTGCTATCTTCTAACAACTTTGATTTTTGGTGAGAACCTTGAAGAGTTCGCTGCTCAGTACCGTAAGATACTTATGCTATATATGTGTGTATTCTAGCATGCAACATTGCAACTTTATGGATATTGGATTAGATTAAATTCACTTAACAGCATGTTCGTGTTTGCTAATATAAAAAAACTTAAATCGGAAAGTGTCAGGTTGATGTACCCTAAACCAAGTCCAAACCCATGATTGTAACACACTTGGGACATTAAAATATTTATTAATATAATTGAAACCTAAAAATAGACAATCAATGTAGGTAGGACATATTATCGATTCTCCATGAAATATCTGTATTCTATGAAACACTTATTATTATTATTATTATTATTATTATTATTATTATTATTATTATTATTATTATAGGCCAGTTTAACCGTTATGCACATCGACTGGTTGTATTGCCACAGTCCAGACAGACAGTCCAGATAGACTGTCCTTTTGTAAATACATTTGTATTACTAGTGCGAACATACATAGATAAATAATCAGAAGACTAAATCATAAACAACATTAATTTCAAACTGACTAAAAACCTGTACCTATCACTTCATGAACATTTTTTATATGAGAACCAATCGGGTACATTGTTAGTGTTATGTAACCAGGAGCACTCTAGAACCTGACTTAAATCTTAAGTGGCTACTAACCACTGCAAAGTGGTTACTCGATTTATCACATTATTGTTTTGTTATAAACATGTAGAGAATTAAACAGAACTAATAACATTTAATAAAACTGTATGGATTGTATGGATGAAAATTCAGAACACGATTTAAAATTGTTATTGTTAAACTGAACCTTTCGGTGTACTTGAATTTGGAAAACTGTGAGTTGGTTCGAACCATATGGGGGCGTATCGTTTAATTTTTAGATGTGCGTTCCTTGTTTTTTTTTATTGCAGCTCCAGAAGTTAGTTCTAAATGGTAAGATTTAAAAGTTTGCGTTCATTTCTTTAACAATGCAGCTATAACTCTAATAATTGTTCATTATAATACAATGATGGATCACCAGTAAAGGCAAGTTCAAAAGATGATAATTATTTTATTTATTGATGAAAAATCGTTTTTTAACTCCACTGAATTCAATCCTAAAATAGCTATTTAGTAAGTAATAAAAATTTGAAAAAAGTGAAATATGCAGGAATCGCCACACTCACAAAACACAGTCTTCCCACGCAGCGAAAAAGGAGAGGAAAAAAGAGCATGTTTATTTTAAGTATGTCAAATTCAAAAAAGACGCCACCAACAATTAACGAAAAAGAGAGCTCTTGGGGTTACCGCCTTGGAACGGTCAGTGGCAAAACAAATTACCACCGGGGGTTTAAACCAGGTTCTATGATGCACCAACCTCATATTTGCCCTAACAGGTTCTCATATCCCAAAACAAGTACAAGTTGTCTTGGAACTATTTTCGCGTCAAGATATTTATTTTTAGTTTAGAAATAAATCAACTTTATCGTAAAAACAATTGCTTGAAGTTATTACGCTTGTTAGAAAGTAATTTATTATTTTTGATTACCTTTGCTGTACCAACTGCTGTAGTATGCAAGTTCCAGTTGTCTTTTGAATCTTGTGAATCCTCTTTAATCAAAACATTAAACGTATGTATGATAATCTTACTTTAAAATTGAATAAGCACTTCACAAATTTGTAAATTTATGATCCGAATCATTTTGGGGGTTTAATTTTAAAGTAAGATTATAATTCATACCATAAATGTAATAATTCGATTAAAGCTGTCTTTAATGGAATGATTACGCATATACCCATGATTTGAAAGGATCACGTGATAACAGGATGATGCGAACGTTTATCAGTCATTGGATATGCTTTTTAGGTCTCCATTAAGAGCCATCATTATCTTAATTGCACGAAAGATTGGCTTAATTGTGGGCAATGAGGCGTTTTTGTACTTTTATACGAATGTTAATTTTTACATATATTTTACAAAGTATTATCTGATCATGTATTTAAAGTATCTTAAAATGTTGAACTCGTACGGAATCTAATGTTATTGCGTTGTGCAATAAACAACAACTGCCTTATGCCAGTTTATGTTTAAATTTGATACACCTTATTCGACCTTCTGTTAATGCAGAGTAAAATAATATTGACATTACTTTTCAAACACATTATTTTACTAGATTGCATACGATTTCTTGCGTTGTCAGGTCATTTACATTCTAAGACTCGTGAATTGGAATAATACTTTTGTTTCTCATAGCAAAACAATTTCAAACAAGACTCCGAATAATTTGTTATACCATCTATTAACGCAACTGATTCATAGACTGAATAAATATGCAATCTGTATGAATTTCAGACTCTGAAGTGGGCAATTTTAGTGTAAATAGACCCCTACTGGTTAGAATGTAATATTCAAAATGTGATGCCACTCTTAAATTACATTTCTGCAATCAAAATAAAACGATTTGTTGTTGTTGTTTTTTAATTAAGAAATTAGTGATCCTTGAAGCAATATGTTAATAAATCCAACTTGACACCATTGTGATACAATGTACATATGTAGCAAGTTTTACGTCTCCAGTCAAAACTTGACATAATTGTGATAAAATGTACTTATGTAGCAATTTTATTACTCATCAGATGCATACAAGGTATTAATTCTTAATGGAGACCGATAAAAGCTAAAATCACTTAAGATAGACATGGTTGCACCAGTAATGGATGAAATTAACAAGGAATAAATGTACTATCCCAGATGAAGTTATATCAACAAAAAAGTTGAATGATCCATTGATAACCCTCTTAAAGATGCTGTGATAATTTTAATGTATTTCGTTTTAAAAGCATTTCATCAAAGCAAAGGCATACTTGTTAAAAACTAGAAATTTATGTTAAATGTATTTATTATAACTTCGTGATTTCATATGCTTGGTATTTTGTTTACTCTCAGATCACAGAGCAGCGGACAGTCCCAAAGCAGAGACCCAGCAGGTTCTCTTTGTTTTATTGTTTGTTGTCTGTTGCTGTTGTTGCCCTTGTTATAATTTCCCAGTTTTATGTCCCCTCCTGCCTCTTAACGAGCAGATTATGGTGGGGACAAACCAGCTTTACATGGGGGAGGAAGACCCCATATGACCATCAAGATGTTATCTAAATCCAATTGAATTGTGAAATTTAAACTAAAGTCAGCGCTGCGTTCAATTTTGATGACTCTTGACTGGGTGGCTTAAATAATATTTATTGGGAAAAGTTAAAATTGACTATAATTCTTGGTAAAATAGCTAATTAGTCGAACACGCATAGCTATGCAGTAAAAAACAACACACATTTAGAAATGTGGTAAATGTCTTGGGTTACTATTTATGTCATTGACTATACAGATTTGTTTTTATTAGGTGAAACTCATACAAAGAAAATAATGCATTTTTTTCTTTTGTACTGCTGACTGTTTCAACGTTGACCTCTCTTTTTTAGTATGTGACCACGTTAAGCGTTAGACCTTTGACAAATAGTCATGACAAATAATAATAATAAATTGTTTTTCTTATCAATCGGATACTGAAACTTCCAATGCGATACCCGATTTATTTTTTCTTGTTACTTAACAAGAATGAACACTGTAGGTATACCATAAACAAATTGAGTATTATTATAATTTATAACAATGAGCAATCTGTATGTTTGTAATTATATTTTGATTTGGGTATGTAAACAGTATAAGCGTGATGTCGTTCATTAATCATACGAACCTACAGACTGCATAATGTCATAATGTTACTTTTATTATATACTTTTATTTCACTTACAATTAAATGAGCACTGAATCAATAATGAAAACTTAAAATTGATGTACGGTAAGCTATTACGTCATAACACAACATATATTTCTATGTCATATTTATATGATTTGTGACGTAAAATAACAAATGTTTACATCTTCAAGCGCTATAATAGATCCTGTCAGATAAAGTATTATTGATGTTTCAAGTCATCTAAAGAAATTGAAGGATTAAAAACAGCAGCAACAAAAACAGCATTTGGACAAGACTCGAATATGCTAGAGGTATTTACCGTGGTAAACGATAATTAATAATTAACGGCTAGGATTTGAAAGTTTTCATTTATATACCTCTGCAGCAAACTTGTTTAAAAGCATCTATATATGATTAGGCTGTAAAGAGAAAATGAGACAGTTAGTTGCACATGGTTATTTAAATCGAGATAGTTGAACGGTATGTACACTTCGTCGCTCCTAAGCTTATGATTGTTTTGTTTATATCTGCAATGATCTAATAATTAAACTTTCTTTCACCCTGATGACGTTTTTATATTATTTTTATTCGTAAAATAGTAAAATATGCATATCGGGAAAAAAAGAACCCTTGGGGTTACCTCCTTGGAACGGTCAATGGCAAAACAATTTGCCACTGGGGGTTTAAACCAGGATCTAGGGTGCACCAACCTCACACTTGCCCCAACAGGTTCATATCAACACACAAGTACAAGTTGTCCAACCCAACCATCAGCTCAACAATGTTGCATGCAAAAACACACAAACATATATACATAATAAGCTAATAGCTTTGCATTGCAAAAGATCGATCAAATTATTTTTTGAAACCTAAAATTTTCCAGATTACCAAAGTGCAAAGCTTTATGACACATTTAATTTCTGATTATTAGAATTATAACTGCTAGTAGACTGTGGTGTTTCTTTTAAAATAAAGATAGATGGGTGTTCGGTTAAACACTTGTGTCGCCCTCGGGTACTATGTCAGAATAAAAATGCAAGTACAAAAAGGGGCATAACGCCATCAAATGTGACACTGATCTAAAGAATTGGGCATCATCACGAAAGTGTTGTCATAAGCAATAAAATTTGAAAGTTTCATGAAGAAATATTGAGATATAGCAAAGTTATAGCTAAGTTTTCGAATCAAAATCCAAGTACAAAAATGGGCATTACTCCATCAAATGTGACCTTGACGGGTGTTCAGTTGAACACTTGTGTCGCCTTCGGGTACTATATCAGAATAAAATTGCAAGTACAAAAAGGGAATAACTCCATCAAATGTTACCAAGAACTAAAGAATTGGGCATCATTACGAGAGTGTTGTCATAAGCAATATAATTTGAAAGTTTCATGAAGATATAGTGAGACATAGCAAAGTTATAGCTAAGTTTTCGTATCAAAATCCAAGTAGAAAAAGGGGCATTACTTCATCAAATGTGACCTTGACGGGTGTTTAGTTGAACACTTGTGTCGTCCTCGGGTACATTATCAGAATAAAAATGCAACTTCAGAAAGAGAATAACTCCATCAAATGTTACCAAGACCTAGCTTCATCACGACCTTGTTGTCATAAGCAATATTAAGAAAATGCAAAGTTATAGAAAACCTTAAGGTTTCGTGACTGACGGAAAGACCAACCAACGGACGGACGAATGGACGGACAAAGCGAACCCTATGTAATGCCTTTTCTTCGAATTGGCGACACAACTATGTGTGTCTTGAAACAAGGTATTGCGATGCAACTTTATTACACAAAATATCATAATACTTGACGTTCAAATTCCGTTACCGATGTCAAACAATGATGGAAACGTATATCAGGGCTATCCGATTACTCTTTTTTGGGGTTGTCCCGGCTAGCTCAATTGTTTGCATTGTCGGAATTGAAGTGCTAGGCGCTGTCGCCGAGACGGTGCGGGTTCGCTCCCTACTAGAGGCAATATCTTTTTATTATTTTTTTCTCTTGGCATAGCCTCGTAAGTAGCAGAGATTTAATACTTCGTAAGGTCAGTCTAAATATTGGGCAGGTATGATACTTATTTTGGACGAGATATAGTCAGTCCGATAGATATTTTACATTTTATGGGAAGTAAGGTCATCAGTTGTTTATAATAATACCTAGTATGGCATGATGTAGATATATGAGAAGATATGATATTCATTACGAACATAATTTAGTCGTTTGGGTAGGTCTAACAGAACTATCCAAACTAAGTTGGAAATATAGTCGCAATAACCAGGGTTGAGTTATTTTAAAGATCCTTCAGTAATAGTTTCCCTTTGTTCAAAGTGGGTTCTCTCTGTCACAAATTTATTAAAAATGACTCGCAATGACATCCAGCTTAGAAAATACAAAGCCATTTAATTAAAATGGTTAATAATAAAGTTGTATGGTAATTATTCAAAATTTGTGCACGCAGGCACGAAACTTATAAATTGGTTCATAATGTGTTCTTTTTTCATTTTGGAAATTTCTTTCTTCAAATAATTAATTAATTCTTCATGAATTTCGCACACTGAATTCTACTGATCAAATGCCGTTCATTAATCTACACCAATAACGAGCCCTTCAACGTACCGCGTTTTTGCGTGAACAACGCCATAATTTCCCTTGATTAACTTAAGGCAGCTCCTAAAATGATACAGAATTGTTAACAAAAAGGCAGTCAAAATAATCTCGACATTATTTGCTGTTGTTACGCACAATTTCCATTATATAATTAATGACTTGGCTTTTATTACATTGTTAATATCAATAAATCTGCCATTAGAATAACGTAGCGTTTACAAATGAGGTAAAATTACTTAAAAGCATCGCAGAAGTAAAATACTACAGTTTAGAAGTCAGGATCATTTCGACATATGGTCCACAATTTTCTTATAGTAATTGGATAAACTTGATAATAGGTTTAACAAACGCTGCTTAATTTTGACATTGTTTTAATTAATTTTAAGATAAATTACTTCTAGACTTCTATTTATCGCAAATTCAATTTTGACAAATGTGATATTTATTTAGCCGAACAAAAGAGATACCGCTCAATATCATTTTCTAAACTCACGCGTGATACTTTAGGCTCAAGACGCACAAAAACAAATCTGATTATTGACAAAAAAGCGAAACATGAACATTAGAAATAGCCTTAGAAAGCACAGCCTTCCCACACGACCGAAAGGTAAATAGGAAAAGAAAGCACGAGTTTATAAAATAATCAATATCTAAAAAGACACTATAATCAATTTAAGAAAAAAGAAATCCCGTCAGCTGCAAAGCAATTGGCCACTTGTGTGTGAGAGTTGTAACCAAGTTCTAGGGTGCAACAAACTCACACTTGCCCAACAGGTTGTAACTGTCGTTAACCGAATTCTGTCCAATATATGAACATGATAAAGAGACAACAGCGAGATTATTACAATTATAGTATAAGTCATACCGTTACAACAACCCCGCCCCCACTCCCTCCAGCAAAAACAATATTTTAGCAAAAAATATAATTAACAACAAAAGATTTCTAACTTGTTGAATTGACTCGAACATGATCCTTGCCCATTCCGCCAAAATAAACGGGTCTATGCTGAATTGAATGGTATATATATTGAATGGTATATATGATTCTTCTGGGTTATCATAATGTCTGTAGACAGTTTAGAAATTCAAATCTGGTTTATCGTGTGTCAAATATAATCATCGAAATAATTGACCATCTGTGACAAAGTAATTTGTGTGTTGTTATTTGTTGGTTGAATAGGACGATTTACAGAAAAATAAATTGCTAGCAGATTAGGGATCTCAAAATGGAATATTTATACCATTTCTAACAAGAAATTGGATTTGGAAACAAAGATTTGTGCTTGATGGGACCCTTATTGGTTGACAAACTATAACAAGGCTCACGCTAACTCTGAAAAATGCTAGAAATTGTGATCATCTAATCATTTTAAATATATGCTTCATGTCATTTCAATCGCTGGATTACAATTCCTGAGTTGTTTAAAAGTTCCATATTGATGCTTGTGTTATTATAACAGAGTTTTGATCAATCAATATACATGTACATGTATTTGGATTCAAGTAAAATGTAAAATTCATAACATGAAGCAAAATTCTCTAACAACTTTGGTTTATGCCACCGCAGATTCCAGATTGTAATTTATGACTAGGCACTGTCTTGTTTAGTAAAATCTATTTTTATAGATTTTTTGAATGTAAAATATGATGTTATATTTTATTAAACCCCAAACTTCTGATCCATAACGTAGTTATGAGATAAATATTTTTCTTAAATAAAACGTAAGTCCAAATAGTAACTAACATATCGACCTTACGATTGCACTAAATAACTTTTCACTTTACAAACTTCACTGTGTGAATTTATTGATTAAATTGTAGTGACAACATGCTTAAATATCTAAATTTATTAACAATTTCTTAGACTGTATTGTGATATCTGAATAAACCACATTGTCCATGTTGTCCCATTTTATAACTCCATAACCTTGAATTAAGAATAATGTCCACTTGTTTACCTTATTAGAATTATGTAATATATCAATCAAACTTTTTACGTTTCTTACAACTTAAAAATAATAACACATCTTCTGTATACAACAGTTACAATAGTTTTAAGTTTTTAAATGCCATAATGTCATACATGTATCATATAATATTTTCTTTAAAATAATTTAAATAAATTGAAAATAAAAAGGAAGATAACATGTAAAGTTTTATTCTCGAATTAAAGGTTTTACATATTTGATGAATGTTATTAATATTTTCCCTCGCATACCATCACGAAATGATTTATCTTTCAGTGACTGATTTTGACAGACAAATTTTCTGTTTGACTGTCAAACATAAATCAGTAATGTTGTTTGCCATATTTATTTACAAAGGATGCAGTGACTGCTAGCTAGCAGTAAATTGTGAGGCAAATAAAGTTAATTCCAGAGAGAAAAAGATAAATTTATTATTAGAATGAATAATTCTACACAATTTGTCACTTATCCTCGTCAGTTTTGTTTTGTTTTTAAATAATTTACCAGCTGAAGCTAAAATTTATCTCGCCACTGTTGACAACCCAGACTGATTAATCGCCTGATAGTTCTTGTTTGCGCTCTCAGCAATGCAAAACCATATATTCGCAATTTTGTTCTACATTGTATTGAATACTTATCAAGGACAATATTTAATTTTGAATTCCTTTATTTCAGTTTTTATTCATAACTATCTCATAATTGCCCAGAAAGCCTCGTATTAGCCCAGCATTTCTCATCATCGCCCAGATTAGTTTTCAAATTAATATAATGTTTTAAGTCTTTTGATTAATAAAATGTTCATTTATCAAGTGAATTTACAGTGGCCTTTTATTTGGTCATGGCTTGTCATATTAGCCCGTGGTCTAATGTTTGAATTTCTTTACTTCAGTTATTACCTAAAACAAGTTAAAATTAAACAAGTCTCTCTCGCCCTCTTTCTCTCTTCTCATTATAAATGAATACCATGTTATATGATTAACTGGTAAGATACATTTATATAATAATCTTTAAGTATGTATATATTAGTATCGTTACTTTCAAATATTGTAGCTAAATTTGACATAAAAAACAAGCTAATTATATCATTTTGTCACGCTCTGTTTATTGCATATGTACTTAAAGAATAAAAAATTAATATAAAAAACCAATTTAGATTTTTATATGCGTATCAGGAAAAGCCACACTCAGAAAATCACATCATCCCCACAGAGCCAAGAAAGGTAGAAGGGAAAGGAGAGGAAAAGAGAGCACGAGCTTATTAAATGATCAATTTCAGAAAAAAATGCCACCACAATCAACTTAGGAAAATCACAAACCGAGGGGTTAACGTCTTGGAACTGTTAGTGGCAAAACAATATATCGCTAGGGTTTTAAACCAGATTCTTGTCGCATCTGTCTGACACTTGCATTACAATACGACGTTACAATAATCGTTTTCTATTGTTTTATTGGTTACAACTGCTATACAGCTTAAATCGATGAAAATTGAACTGTGAAAGCCACCGAACACGACGAATATGAAAATATTGCAAGCTCGGTTTGATTGAGCATTTTCATGGGCAGTAATGGAAATGATCCGGGTTGGTTGTGCGCAACTCAATATTTACACCAATAAACAGTGCAAATCTCATATCGGGTTCAATTGGATTGGATTTGGTCTATTTTAAGTGGTCTTTGAGATTAAAGATTTATATAGCAAAGTATATTAGTTAAATCTGATTTTACACTTGTATATAAAATAACATTTATAAATGAAAAAAGATGTCATATATTCTTGAATCAATAAAACACTGCCATAAACACATTGTCTTTCATTTGAAAAATATATTAATACTAAATTACAAAAATATATCACATAATTTAAACAAGAAAACAAGCCTTTATAGTCATTCAAACGTTTCGTAAATGCTCAATCATTAAAAGACATAATAAACAACATCAAAAGGTTTAATACCAGTCGTTTAGAGCCTACCAAATAACGTTAATAGAAAAAGAAATGTGATACAGACACATATATGATGCGAACATAATTATTATATTATGAGTCACTAATGATACAGCAGCCTATGATATTGTAAATCAGATTGAACTTATGAGTAACATGTAAATTTTGTCGTGAATACGAATTATATAATAGGTTTTGGTAGAACTTTTATTTTCTAACAAATCTTGAAATTTCTTTGTTTTAATTGTTTTAAAAGACTTCAAATGACTACTGAATGCAAAGGTGTGGTCATTTGTGGAAAAACGAAAGGTCGAGTATTTAGAAATCATATTAATTATAATTACATGAATTAACTGGGCAATACATGATCAAATAAAATAGTTTTATTATCCCAGTTTAGTTGCAGTTTAATTTGTGTTCTTAAACATTTGGAAACTTCTGCCGGGTAACTGAACCATAAACAATAAAATGGCGAACTCATGCTTACACGATTTTGACTACAAGTACATTCTAGAGAGCCGTCTCCCTTACCAGCATTTTCTTTTAGGAAAATCAAGAACGAAAGGTTGGCTTCTTTCTTGATAAACGCGTATACATTTGATTGATTAAATAGATGAACATGGAATGTTGAAAGCCTCTGAACAAGACAAAAATACTAAGAGCTCGCTCTTTGATTGAGCTTGTTCATTTGCAGTTACGAAATGCATTTTAAAGTCCATACCACCAAGCCCCGGGTAAAGTTTTTTATATAAACTATTGACAAAAAATAATTTTAAAATATATTTACATCATTTGTTCAAAATGTTATTTGAATTGTAAACGGAAAATAAATACAAAGGCGCACATGATAAAGGATAAAATCCTGCTTTTGGCAATTTCGCTTATAAAATGGATTATCCAGAATTCCTATATTCGATAATTCCACTTAAATTTATCAAATAATCAATGTCTGGACCACAGGAGTCTAATTCGTTCGATTAAATAAGAAATGTATAACCGGCGAATCAAGCGTTTCTAACCTTACTTTACATTCGGTCACCGACATTGCCCGTACAAGATAACGACATGCATAAACCTCCTGTTGCAGAAATCAATATATTATTCAAATATTGCAGCTATAAATGCAGATATAAATTTTGTTTGCATATAATTTCGAATGATTTATTTTCAGTGCAAACAAATATTTACATTTATTAAAACACTGTGTCAGATGTGGAATGTTTGGATGAAAGTAAATTCTCGATTCCTTAATTTTTTTCTAACATTGAAGTCCATTTAAAAGGTTGCAGTGTTAAACTCTTGTTATTAGGCTAATAGTTGGGAAAGTTAAAACGCTGATTTGCAAATTTTGGTTGAAAGTGAATATTTGACTCTGCAATATTTTTCTCAAAGTTGTTGTTCATTAACTTAAAGGAGTCTGCATAATTATTATAACTCTTTTTCATTAACTCAAATATTGGTTGAAAAAAAATCAAATGTTAAAAAAAGGCTTATTAGGAAGAACCACATGTGGAAAACATAACAAATATATTTATTAACGGTGTAAAAAATACAAATGCTCCGAATTATTATTTTGCACGAGAGGCATACAATAAAATTTTCTGGTTTGTTTTAAGGTACCGACATGATATTCTACAGGGCTCTGCATACCTGGTGATTAACCCATCAGCAGTTGATCGTTATGCTTACCTCTTTGGTTGTTGCACGGTGGATGTAATGGTTAAAGAGTTTATGAAAGGATGAATTCTCTCTTCTCCAGTTTTTGACTGTGTGGAGATGCTGTGTCTTGTGGATGTGGCCATTCCTGATTCATTTATTTATTTCACTTTTTAATACACAATTATCGTCATTTTTACTAAGAAATATCAATATAATGGCACCCAAAGCGTTTGTGTTTGACATTACTTCATGACGTCATGCACATGTGCATAAACTTGTACGAATTGGATCAATTTCCGTTTGGCTTCATGTATTTAGTTATCTGCCAAACCCTTTAAGCTGCAAGCCAAGCAAGCAATAGCAGTCAACCGCGAAAAAAATCGAAAAAAATCTGTAACACACCCTCTCCACATAGTCATTTATAGAAGGAAAAGGAGATCATTATTTTTATTAGATAAAAAACTTACACTTTTTACTTTGTTACAATTATTGCCCTCTGTTTAAACAATATTTTGAAAGAACTATATCTATATTAAGCTGTAAAGCAAATGATATTGCCACCATCTTGGAGCAAACCCGCATAGTCAAGGCAACAGCGCCTAGCCTTGCATATCCGACAACGCAACCGATTCAGTTAGCCGGGACAATCCCGGCAAGTTACGTAATTTTCACGAACAAAAGTGATAGCTTGCAAAACAAAGATCTAAATTCCCCAAAATACCAGTCTTTGTTCAATGTTCGGAATGTCTAGTCAGTAAAGGAAGGTCAAATTGCAAAAAAAAGCCTCAAACGTTAACCTTGAATAATCAAGTCGATGCAAAATTCTTGTTGATTAAAGTCTACAACGGAGAAATAAATCAAATTAAACGAACACATAATTCTTCATCCTGGCACTTAATTAACAAAATTATAGGGCTAATTCTGGATGAAGTAGCCTTTTTTGTCCATCTCCTCAATTTCCCTGAAGTGATGAAAATTAATATATTTCGTTATCAGAAGTCATGTGTGTAATAAATCACGTCAAATTGATATTGGAGCGTTTTCATATGTTGTTATCAAATGCAGCAAAATAACAGTAAAAACAATGTTGAACAAGTCGTCAGTAGACAAAAAGAATGCCTGATTTTTTGTTTTTGTTTTCTGATTTTTTTTTGTTTTGAGCTTTTGTAAAGTGTCACCTGAATGTTTTATAGAAGAAAACAGATTTTTGCAAGTGGTTTCAAAAACCTTTTCGCGATACCTCATCACCTGTTCTCTTATGACTCTAAGAAAAGATGTTAAATATGTAAAGAGCGTGAATAATTTATTTGTTGTGAAAACTAAAGCGTTAAATCTTGCTTATTTGCTGTTCATTATACTTTAGGCAACTTTATCGTGTTTTGGCTCAAGAAAGTGTTAAATAAGTAGTATGTGTAGTGTTTGCAATAACAATAGCATTTTCTGATGAAGATGTCAGTGTGAAGGCATAAGTACTATTAAGCTCGTTAGTTTGAATATTCATATAAAGTGTTTCCGTCTAACTATAATTACATGATTTGATGCCTTAACATCAGGTCCTAATAGGCACACACCAAACAATATGCTTTGATGGCAAACTCTCTTGTTGTTCTGACTGATTTCAAATATCTTTTCTTGTCTGTAAAAGCAAAGCCTTTCGGTAACGGCAGTGAATTGATCACGATGTTATTAAAATAACCACATCAAAGTCCGCTTAAATGTACTAATAGTTCACTTATTTACCGAATTGTGATAGCATTTTCAACGAGTTTCGTAAATGTCTCTTGTTAATTAATTAACTCCATGCTGGAATGTCAATTACACTCTCATGGGATAATCGAAATTTGCTCACGACAACATTTGTCAGAAGATCTATAACTATGAATCAGGTTATCTGGTACACTGGTTATTTAATTACATAATTGCGGATACTTGTAAATTCCTACCCTGGTATTAAATAAATATCAATTGTATCTTATCTCTGTAGCCATTTTTTAAGGTTGTACGAAGGACATTTTAAATGGACATTTTCCTCACTTACAGTGGTATCTTTTCGATTTAACGACATTCTGTTTCGGTTTGACGAAATATTATTTCGTTTTAACGAAAAACATTTTAGTTTTAACGAAATATTTTTTTGTTTAAACAAAATACTTTTTCATGATTTCGTGAAAACTATAAAATATTTCGTTAAAACAAAATACTATTACATTTAAGATGTAAATTTTAATATTAAGGAGAGCAACTCATATATATGTATACATGTAAAAGCCGGATACAGCAACCTGTTGAAGAATACGACTCACTCATAAGCTCATGAAGTAATATGTATTTTAAGCATTAATGACAGAAAACAGCGGTTGTGACAAAGTATGCAAATGGAATGATTTTGTCTGTTATTTGAATCCTAAGGAGACATGGCTGAAGTTTTCATACTGTATGCATTGCCCTGATATTGGCGTTATGAAATTTAATTCACACTGCCGACGACCGAATTTCATTGCACAGTAGATAGTGGAACTTTGCAATATTTTTTAGCAATCCCATTATAAAAAGACATTGTTTTTCATGAATGTTTACAACCTCCGATTGTTCCAGCGTGAAGAGTATTTTGAAAAAGTTCTTCATATCTTGCACTTAATAAAATTTTAACACAATTTCGAAGTGTTTTATCCATACGCTATATGACCTACGCAATTTATGATAAAATTACAATAGACTATTATGTTCTGGTCATATTTCATATGTAACAAAATTTGAAGGAAGTTCGTAAAAGAAGAAATTTTCAGTGAACTTCGAAAAGACACCGAAAATATTTGGAGTAATGGTTTAATTGAGCCTAAGTAATTCAAATCTGTTTAAGCCACGAGTTGAATCAATACTAACACAATCAAACAGTAGTGTGTGATCCCTCCCTTACGACGATGTGCATATGGCGATGAACAGGGTACAATAAATGCTGTATTTTTATATTTATACTATTCCATGTTTACCGACGTATGTTCACCAAATTAAAGAATGGGTTACATAATTACAGAAACAGAATGTCATATGTGTCATTTTTTCATTTTTAAAGGAAAAATATCATTTTCTGATAACACATTCTTCGTAAAAATAAGGTTTGTCACGGACAAATGTACCTTCGAACTGGGGGCTTCAATGCCTGAAATGACATCATTTAGTAGAGCAGACGGCAAAATTTTTATTTTGTATACTACGGCAAAAATATTATTATATAGCAGAATTGTGTATCAAAAATAATTTAAATATAAAAACATTATTATAAAATAGCAAGATCTTCTCAAAAACAACTGAAGTGTCGAAATTATGACCGAGGCCAACTTCCCGCGACGAGCCCCGACTATTATTTGCTTTCAGCAGCAGCAATCATTTGGCAATACAAATATTTTCTATTTACTCAAATTTAAATTGCAATGTTTGGTTAGTTTGCAAGATAATACTATTTGCAAAGAACAAATAAGAAAGTACAGACGCAGTACTATTCTGCCATACAAAATAAATTGCAAATTTTGCTAGATACAATGACGTTCCGCCTACTTAGCTTCTCTTATAGCGTCTATTTTAAAATTGTATATCCATGCACTCTTATCCTTTACTCTTTGGCAGTGTGGGGAGGTTGTGTCTACTGGATGTGGCCATTCCTGATATGCATATTTCACAATTAAATAAAGAAACAAATACCGAAACCATTTTATTTTAATTGCTCGGCTTCAGAGAGCAAATCATAATCTTTGCACAATAACGGTATAAGTACCGTTGAAATAAGAAAAAGTTATACCTTTATTGCAATAAGTGGACAAATTGTAGTTCGATGCTTTCCTTTCACAGAGATATTAGTTTACTAAACGCTTTGAATTTATTTCTTGAAAAAAAAACACAACACCTTTTGCTCTATACCCCGTGTAATTAGCATGTCAAACTTATATTGATTATTTTAAATCATTAAAAGACTACAAAACGAATCATTAAAAAGACTACAAAACGATTTCAAATAATACATGGACTTATACGTTGTTTGGTTGAATAAGTTCTCGACATTAACGAGAAATAAGATGGATTTAAATGTAAATGTTGGCACAAGACTAATGATCAAACCGGTTAGGTTTGATGTAAGCTTTACCGGTTAAACAGAAGGATTTTCTTTTAATTAAAAAAAAAAAAAAAAAAAAAAAAGATTAAATCGCCATTTTTAAGGCAGTTGGCCTCATGAAAATTTAAATAGGCGTGCATTCATTATGTATATATATTCATCAACAGTCGGGCACAAACATTATATTGATTAATATGACCTTAAATATATTAAAAAACACAGCAATGTTGCTATGAAAGGAACAGAGACAAGTATCCTTTCATTGATTTGCAAGATTGTTTGCATGAAAATCGATTGTATGTTTCGGATATAAAACTGACAAATCATATTGTGTAAATCATTAAAGATTTGATTTCGTTACAATTTCTAAATGAAATGTGGATATCACAGTCAAGACATAATTGGTAATTGAAAAGCATATCTCCCCACGCCGCCTAGCAAAGGATAAAGCGCAACTCTAGTAAACAGTACAACTTCGAGTCATCACAAACGAGGGTTTATGCCGAAGAACATGGAACCTTTAATGAGGTATTTTCAGCTGAATACAATTCCATGTTCAGCGGCGTACGGTCCGGAGATAAAAGAATGGGTTTGCCTTAAAAGTGGAAAACAATAGGCGGTACCGAACAAAGTATAATTTTGACTGTAGATCAGAGAATATCACAGAGAACGCCGAAGTCAAAAATTTAAAAGCAGGAAGTATATATGGGGTACAATGTCAAAATCTACATTCGCTGAGATATTAAAATCATCCATCTTAAAACTGGCCTTAATATACTCAACAAAAATAAAAAGTATCCACTTTTCTTTCTCAATGTTTTTAAATTGTGTAAATTGTGAAGTGGAAAACTAGAAACTCTACATGTGAACAAGTTAGCATTTCTGTTATCATTGCAAAAAGATAAAGTGTTCTTGAAAACCTGCAGCCACACCTTAGTTATATTTCCCTTTGTTATAATCAGGGTTTTAGGGAAAAGTCAGTGATTCTTAAAAGAATTCACATTTATTAAATTAAATGAATTTCTCCTACCCTTGTGATTAATAACATCACAAAACATTCATCAGTAAACAACAAGTCCTCGATATACAACGCTAGAAACTCTAACCATTTCCAATTACCTCCCTTGAAATTGAATATGTTGTGTTTTGTAATCCACTATTAATTATTATCCGACTCGCAGCTGCTGAGTTGTTTTGTGTGGAAGATTATGGTCATGAAAAATAAATTTAAAAACAACTAAGGTTAACTAACAAAACACCATTCAAAGCGTGTCTGATTAAACGAAAATAAGTTAATGAGAATATTAGCATAAATAGTGGATAATTTTTATTTTTGTTCAGTATATTAAAACAAACATTTTAGTTCTTTTAACATACAAAAGTATCGCGATCAATGACATGCAAATGACATAACTGATAGAATGTGACAGTATGAAGTCATACATGTTGTTTTTGTTTTTAGTGCTTATATTGTGGAGCATAGAATTTTCGTTGTATTATTTGGTTTTAACCTTATTCCGACATCAAGTGTCTGTTGGATACAATCTTTAATTAGATTTTCATAATCACGTGTAACTGTTACTACATTGGAATTCTATTTATCCTTGGCATCCTTATAGTAACACTTTATTTGCCTGAATTATTGAGAACAAGTTTATAAGTCATGTCTGACTAATATTCTAATCAAAGGTCATTGTCTGCTTATTTGGGACGATCACAAACTCATGTTGATGTCAGTGGACTAATCTATACCGGATTAGAAAACCATCTAACTTACTGTTCGATTATTCGTA
Organism: Corbicula japonica; assembly: GCA_038501625.1. Taxonomy (NCBI): domain Eukaryota; kingdom Metazoa; phylum Mollusca; class Bivalvia; order Venerida; family Cyrenidae; genus Corbicula; species Corbicula japonica. The sequence goes on from JAZAYU010000200.1 coordinate 179,644, forward strand.
TGTAGCTAGCATACACCTCGTGTCCAGACTAATATTCTAATCAAAGGTCATTGTCTGTTTATCTGGGACGATCAAAAGGTCACCAAGATGCCATCAGACCAATCCATAGCGAATCAGAAAATTATCTTACTTATTGTTCGATTATTCACATGACGCTAGCATACCCATCTTGTCCAGACTAATATTCTAATCAAAGGTCATTGTCTGTTTTGGGGACGATCACCAAGTCATTAAGATGCTATTGGACTGATCCACACGGATTTAACAATACCGAATCACAAAACGCTCTAACTTTCTGTTCGACTATTGACACATGTAGGTAGCAATTTCTCTTGCTTTTCGCTCGATTTCTCATGTAAACTAATTAATGGCATACTGGAAATGTAAATTTCACCTCATGGGATCATTCACATTTGATTATGACAAAAGCCGTTAGCGGTTCAATCAAAATAAACGAATCATAAGGATTGGAAGTTGAATAGCACTACGACACAGTCAAATCTAAGTGTGATGCTAAGAGAGACATGTAATGTGATAGATTTGACAAAGTTTTATTTATAAATAATTAAGCCTAATATATATTGACAGACTTTAAATAAAACTGCACAATTAAAAATGGTAAAATAGCAGTGCAAGATGGTTCAAACAAATCCATTCTTTGCACGATCTAGAAAAAAATGTGAAACATGCATATCAGGAATCGCAAAACTCACAAAACACAGCCTCCCCACGCAGCGAAAAAGAAGAGAAGAAGCGAGAGAGCATGTTTGTTATAAGTATGAATGTAGACCCATTTTAATTTTTCCAAATAAGGACTTTGCATTATACTTGGAGATTGATGTCGAAGACTGTCTCCCAACTTTTGTCATTTCTTTATTTTAATATATCAGTTTCTTTCCGTAAAACCTAATATATTAAATTACCATGCAGCCAAGGAGAATGCATTTTGCGTCTAACATTTTAACAGGGAAAGAACAATGTATGGCATACTGAGACCTCGGAAACCGGAGAAGATGCCATTTTTACAGATTGGAAATAAATAATTTTTGAAGATTATGTAGATTATACTCGTAAAATAACGTTACATAAAGCGCAAAGAGTTATTCACTAGTAAGATCTTAATCCATTAAAAAACAAAGCTCATTATTATTCAAATTGTCTCGTCAATTTTTTGTTAAGATTGTCAAACTGTAAGTGTATGTACGTAATCAATACGAAGATGTTGTTTATCAAAAGTCTACACTCCAGAAAGAAATCAAACTATGCAAACAAGTTATTCTTCATCCTGACACATTGTTAGCAGAATGTTCATTATTTTCGAGACAGGATATATTTTTATTTTGCTTTCCCAACTTTTACTATAGTAATAGATTATTATATTCGTGATCCAACGTCGTAAGTTTAAATATCACGCAAACAAGATAGGTTTAGCCGAAACAATGTTACAAAAGGACCCTGTAATATGAGTCAACAGAATCAGTAAGAAATAATTGAGTTGTATCGGAAGGCCATTGATCACATGAAGATCTTTTAGGTTTTTTTCTTGTGTGTGCTGAGATTACCTTACAGTCAATACTGTCAATTACGTGATGGGTGGCATTATTTCACCAAAGCAATATTTCTTTGCCTGTTCGTGTGGTAGACAAACATGACGGACCAATGGTGAGGTTTATGCACAAGAAAGTCTATTCTAAAATGCGAGCACATTTGGCATAGAAATGAATTTTTTATAATAAGGCAATAAGCTTACTTGTAAAAGAACCTAGAAGCTCGATCTGTTTCTTTTATCCCTGTCACAATGTTCTTCCTGATTTGAATCTATTAGCTTCTTATGTTTTATGCGTTTATGTGCTTTGCATGCAACATGGTCAAGTGGATTGGTTTGTTTGAGTTATTTCACCAAGACAATTTGTACTTGTTTGTTCATATGAGAACCCGTTAAGGCAAGAGTGAGGTTGGTGCACCCTAGAATCTGGTTTAAACCCCGTTGGCAAATTATTTTGCCGCTGACCGATCTAATACAGTTACCCCAAAAGCTCTATTTATCGTTAGTTGTTTGTAGTGTCTTATTAGAAATTGCTTATGTTACAAACTCGTGCTCTCTCTTCCTTCTTTTCTGTGTGTGGCTATTCCTAATATGCATATTTCATATTTTTTTATTATTCAGTTTATTTTCTACTTTGTATTGTTGTTGGGTAGGCTGTTTTAAATCATCATAACTTTTCTTGACATTTGTTTTTGGCTGTTATATTGCCAATATCAGTTCTCAAGACCGCAAATATAAATGGCATGCAACTGTTAAAATGCAGCCAAACTTGAACTGTTTGGCTCCTTCGAAAGCTACAAACTTCTTTTTAAGTACACATCAAATACGTGATATGCTATTATTTAAGATGGTTTTAATATAAAGATACTGCTGGATGAATTTTGAAATGCTGATAATAGGCCGTTAATTTGATACAATACGTTAGATTTTTTAAACGGTAGTTTTGAAAATCTGTTGTCCATACAATCTAATTCTAATTTGAAAAATTACCAATATCTGTTTAAGCATCTTCCTTTTACTTTATACGGCGGTGAACATGAAACCTTCAATGCGGTATTTTCAGATTAATAGCATTCCATGATCCGTAGCGTATGGTCGAATTGCGAGTGTATGAACGTCAACCTTGAAAAAGTTTAAAGGAATTTGTTATTGATGAAGATTATACCGTTGAGATTCAACCGTGTTATCTTGTAATACTAGTCAAGTATTTCATTTTACAGAATGGTAAAACTGTTGCCTGACAGAGTAGCTTTTTATTTCACACTCTTTCCTCTATATCCCTGAAATGATTACAATATTTCGTGATCAAAGTCGTTAGCCTAATACATCAATCACGCAAACAATGTGTAAATCACGTCCTTCATTTGTCCAGAGCTAAAGTAAAATGCTCAAAAAGGGAATGGCTTGAATAAAGTATTACCAAAAGATCTAAGTCTTAAAAGTTCCCTACACGACTGTGGACTATTATAACGGATATTTGAATATACTTACATGTACCTCGATTACAGATTACACTGACGCTCGGTTAACGCTTGCCATTGGCTAGATGATGTCGCCGTACAGGTTCGCTCCCCAGTAGGGAAAATATTTTATTGAGGAATTTGCAAATTTATACCATTCCAATATGATAATATTGAAGCTTGGTAAAGTATGTTCATTGGAAGGTGAAATATGCATATCAGGAATCGCCATATTCAGAAAGACAGCCTCCCCACACAGTCTAGAAGAAGAGAGATAGAGAGGGCATGGTTAATAAAATGATCAGTTTAAAAAAGACACCACAAACAATTAACACAAATGAGAACCCGAGGGGTTACCGCCTTGGAACGGTCAGTGGTAAGTCAAATTGCCAATGGGTGTTTAAACCAGGTTCTATGGTGCACCGACTTCACACTTGCCCCAACAGGTCCTTATATCACAAAACAAGTACAAGTTGTCTTGGTGAATTAACTCCAACCCACCTATCGACCCTACAATGTTGCATGCAAAAGCACACAAACATATAATACTTAGGAATCTAATAGCATTGCAAGGCCAAAGGACGGGTACTCAATGCTCTTACCGAGACCATAGCTCATGGAGTAAAATCAGCAAGAACACGATGACAGGGATAAACGAAACAAATCGAGCTTCTAGGTTCTTTTAAGAAAAGATTTCCCCATAAACCTTCATAAACTCTTAAACCCCTGCCACCGTCGCGCACCAATGAGGTAAGCATAATGATCAACTATAGAAGGGTTAATCACCAGGCCTGCAGAGCGCTGTAAAAAAATCATGTTGGTAACATTTCTTTTTAAATTTACAGATGGTTTTTACGAATAACCAGGAGAAATTAACATTGCCTTTAATCTTCTTAAGTTTATAAATTAAATCCCCATAAAAAAACTGGCTGTGAAATACCTTGTTGCAATGTTGATTTTAAACTGCACCTGTATTTATGAATTGGGTATCAGCGATTAATTTTGCAAAAGGTTTAATTTTTCCTTAATTTGTGATACCGATAACCTTGTTTTAAAAGTTTTTTCTGAAATGCAAAGATAACGTTCATTTAAATCATTAACATCGTTGCAAGCTCTTGAAAAGCGAACAAGCTGCGAAATATAAACCCCGTAAGATGATGCACGAGGAACATCGCCGTCTAAAACGGAAAATTTACTATTATAATATTAAAATTGAAATCATCTCTTTTATTATATATATTAGTAGTGACGTAGCCATTTTCAATGGCCAGATTTAGATTAAGAAAGTTTGCTTGCTTTTCAGAAGTGTTCGCTTTATTAAGTTGTAGTTCTTTAGGATAAATCTTATTAACCAGTGATGAAAAATGGTTATTATCTATATTTAATAAATCATCAAGGTTCCTCGAGGAGTTGTTAAAAGCTGTAATAATATCATCTTGATGTTCAGTAGAAGGAGGTAACATTACGTCTCTTTCATAACAGTATTAACACAGATCAGCAACAAGGGGTGCACAATTAGTACCCTTGGGATGCCTATTACTTGTTTATAAATAGAGGTACCTAATCTAACATGAATTTTATCCAGTAAGAAAGTTAGCCACTATATTAGGTCTTGACAAGTCCATAAAGTATAATTATCATACGAACCATCTGTAAAAAATGCTCGATGTTCATTACAAGCGATGAAGGTTTTATGAAAGGCATGCATAATACAGGCAACGTCAGCTAAATTGTTTCTTTTATTTATTAACAGTATTAACTGTGATTCATCGCAAACGTTGATTTTATTTAAAGATGAAACACAAACCTTCAATAAGAATGTTGCAAATATATACCATTTTATTACCTATGAAGCATGAAGCCGTAATTAAAACAATACTTAGTTTGTAATCAACAAGAACATATGAAAATAACAAAAAAATAATATAATTTTCAATGTTTATACGAATAATTTAGAATGCCTAAATATGCAATGTCTAGATTTATGTTGTAACATACTAAGAGGTTATTAACCGGTGTTCAAGGGCCGGGAGGTGATATCGGCCCGGAAGAGCAATATTGGCCCGAGAGCTTTAGCTCGAGGGCCTATGTTGCTCGGCCGGGCCGATATCACCTCCCGGCCCTTGAACACCGGTTTATAACCATTTTATTACATGTGGCGGGCTGATATCAATGTTTGCCATTTTCCTGCTCTGTTAATTGATCATTATATTTACTGAGCACTCGTCTATTCATTAATTAACTACGTCACGATAAATGCTTTCGCTACGTCATATAGAGTTTTGTGACGTAATTAAAGATTGTTTACATTTTGAAACTGTAACAGAGCAAGTTGATGTCAGTTGATTTTTTAGTTTTATTTTGTTTAAAGTGATTACATCTATGTCTTCGAACGATTTGATAAAATTGTGCAAGATATGGGATTGTGAAAATGTGATTTCTGGAAGTGTTTTACAGCGGTATGGGTATGTAAAGGCTGTTATTTGTGAGTGTTTCATTCTCATAACGCTGCTGCGAGCTTCAATTCAACAAATACATAATAGGAATATCTTGTTTCAACGAATATTGGGCATAAAGCCTGAAGGAAATATGAAGGAACATAATTCTGAAATTGCAGTGCGTTTTGTTCTTGGTTGTCCCCAGGTATGTACTATTTCTCCATGTTTCTCTTGTCATTTTTATCGCTCTTAGAATATGTCTCATGTTAGCATGCATGTTCTTTTTTAAATATGCTACTCGTTGCATCTAGGTCCGAAAAACTTGAATAAGACCCGATCGATTCAATCGTCGCCATCTTGAAATGTAAAAGTTTAATCCTGTATCAATGGTTACCACGTGCCATAATTCGTGATACGGGATTTCGGCCCGCGATATCAGGTTTTCGGCCCGCGATATCGGGTTTCCTGCCCGCCCTTTATCATGCAAAGTACCCGGGCATTTTGGTCATTATTTGTTACTATTTATAGTAACACATGTAATAATGTTAAATCATTATTTATGTCAATAGGTTTATTAAGGAATAATCAACAATTCATTATTGCGATAGAGGAAATTATCCGTAATCAGTTCCATGTACATCGCACCAACAGTTTTTAGTTATTGACACGCTGGTAGCAATTTCTATAGAGCCACGCTAATTTCTCTGGTAAAACGGTCATACTGGAATTACAAATAATACCGCCTGGGATCATTCTGGCTTGCTTATGACAATAACCGCGGTTTAATAACAATGAAGCAATCTCAACTTTTACAGGTTGAATAACCTTACAATACGATGAAAATGGCGCTGAAGGCTCTATAAAAATCGTATCTTTGGTATGATACTAGGACAAATGAAGTTATTGTTTGCATATTTTAAATCATCATTTCAAGCAATAAGGACACCGTTTACAAGAAGCACAGCTAGATCATTTAGATTAGGACCAAAATGATTATAGAAGAGTAACAGATGCAGTAAAATCAAACGCAGCATCCACTTTGTTTAAAATAACAATATCAAGAAGTTAAATCTGCATACCTCTCTTTTGCTCTACTGTTTGGCTGTGTGGGGAGGGTGTGTCTGCTGGATGTGGCCTTCCTGATATGCATATGTTATGAACGTAACGTCATTATGCCGTTTGGCGAAATTTGATATGACGTCGATGACGTCACTTATGTTAACGTTGTATATACAGATCAGTTGAAGATTAAAGGTCGTACCTGGAAACTGTTATTGTTTTTTAACACAACAGAGTACATCCACCATACATTTTGGTGCCGTGACAAAACATTACATCTACAATGCATCTACAGAAGCTGAGTTCATTGCGAGCCGCCCAGCGCAGTGTGGTTTCTAGACAGTTGGAGAAGTTTGAAAGTGAGCTAACCACCTCCGAGTTCAAGAAGCTTTAATAAATTCTAGAAGAAAAGGCGGTGCACATAAAGACCCTCAACGACAAAATCGTGAATCACTCAGAGATTGTGGATTTAGAAGCGGAACTGATCGAAAGCGAGGAATATTCCATTGATTTGGACTTAAAACTGCAAAAACTCAGGGACAGAGTAACAGAGTGTCAGGTAACAGCCAAAACACAAAGAGAACCACAATCACTACATTGATTTGGAAATACAAGGGCTTACCGAATCTGCTGTGTGTGCACTTTTTTCAGTGCACTTTTATCCTTTTTTTTCAAGAATCTTTAATTTTGTTTGATTGTATCATGGAAATGCTCTGAACTTTGCATATAAACAAACTTAAAATTTTTAAATATCTGGTCTTCTTATTGCCATGTATCAATATCATTTCTCTTTTGCAGGCATAGAGTTGTATAGATATGCTCCAGACATTTTTCGCCGATTCGCAGTGACTTTTGTTCTACCCCTACCTTGATCAAATGTCAGTGGTTTTCAAAGCCCCGTAGGGAATTATTTTTTTAATAAAAATTAGTGAAATTTTAAGTCTAATTTTGTTTTATGTTTGAAAATAACACTCAAATTTCATTCCAAAAAAAATAAAATACAATAATCAATGTTGTTAAACCAATTAAGAGAAAAGCATTTAACCGCCGATTTTTCTAAAAAACAAATGTCGGCTTGCTCCTGACTGGTCTTACATTGAAGCCATAGAAACAAACATAAAAGCAACAAGAACACAATATGATTGTCATGGTTTTTGACATGTAAATATGATTTCTGTACTTATAACTAAGGTTTTTCCGACAACTCTTTTAAAATATCGGGTCCGTCGCTTTTGACAATTTACTCCTTTGCAATATGTTTTACTTCGTTTCGTCCAGGTAGTTTGTTTTGAATATTGCATTGGTTGCTGTAAAATAGTGCTGTTTAAAGAAAAACTTTAACCCAATTGTTTTGAGTATTCATGACAAATGTTTGACTTGTCATGTCTGTTACAGGGGTTATATTGTGTGTATCTTATATTTTAACCTTGTATAAAAGGTCAATATAACGTCAATTTTCAGCAAGAGCATAAAATCTGGAAATAAATAAAATTATACAATACCACATGAAATCATTCAACCAGACATTTCATTAGTACAATGGTTCAGTTTTTCGGGCTTGTTATTTTCCTCTCCTCAATTTCCTTAAAATTACAATCATTGCTATATTCGGAGCAGAAGTCGTTTTTCTACCATAAATCACGAAAACAAAAAACTAAGCTTCATTTGTGCCAAACATTTGTAAACGTCATCTAATTTATCAAAGAATGATGTTTTTGTAACAGTTGAAACAACAAAAAAAGATAATAACACACACTCGTATAACCACTCCTAATCTTATTATATTCAATACATGGAAATAAAATCAGAGGAAAAGTGATCTTGGAAAGCCACCGAATAGGACAAATATCAAAATATTGAACGGTTAATTTTGCTGGACCCTGTTTCTGGACAGCAAATAAAACGCATGATTTTTTGTTCTGATTACATTGTCTACGATTAAATAACTTTTTAAGAAACAGTTAAATTCTTTAACAACAAAGCAGACATCCTTTGAGACTGGAAAACTTTGATGAATAGACCAATAAGAATTGCAAAAAAACTTGATTGCATACCAAATGAGAATTAAAATATTCACTGGCATGAAAGGGTGGGATTTTCCAAAATCATTTCTGGCAGTAAAACACAAAGATGTCATACATAAAGGCAAAATAACATATTCAATCCCCTAATCCATCATTGATAAAACAGAGTAAATTATTAAGAATGTCGTGAAAGTGACAGGGGCAAAAAAGAAAACGTCTGGTCAATTTTATGGTTTACAAAAAGAAACATCAATTCTATAGAATAATTTTAAAAAGCAAACTGACATTGGCGTCTTGGCAATAAACTGTGTGATGTTTTCAGCTGTGCTTTCTCAAAATTTATATTGTGCACTGCATCCATATCTAGTTGTTCGTTTCTAATCGGTTTGCATTACTCTTGATTATTTTTCGAGCTACGACCGCCTTAATGCACCCGCGACATATATTAATCTATTTTGCATATAATACGATCGTACTTTGACCCCCCAGAAAGATCATCGTGTCAAAATTTGTTTTCTTCCTGTGATAAAGTTTTTTCTGCTGAAATAAATAACAAGAATATACTAGATAGAAGTTTGCTACTTTCTCTCGAAACGTCGAGTACATCGTTCTCCATCAGCTTGTTGTCGCAGCAATGACATATTGTCTATAATTAAGACACTTGTTTGGACGTAATTTTGACGACCAACAAATGGCCAGACGTGAATTTAAAGTTGGACTTGAAGTATACCAATATCTTGTACTTTTCCAAACTTGTCCGTCTGTGTTTTATAGATTAATACATCAAGTTACAAACGAGTTGCATTCTTTAAGGGAAAAGCTGACTAATTGCTCTCTCCTTTATGAAGCGAGAAAATCATGACCATATCACGCTACCAAAGTCGTACAACTGATAAACATGAGCCAAAATACGAAATTGATTTTTCAAGAATATTAAAAACAATCGTAAATATTAATTATATAGTTCTAGGGGGAAAAACAACATTAAAGTTAGATTTGCTTCAATGAAGTAAACTTTTTATGCATTCATAATATGCATTTCCATTACAGCCCATGAACAGGCTCATTCAAAACGAGCCTGCAATATTTTGATATTGGTCGTGTTTGGTTGCTTTCAAAGTTCGGTTAAGCTATTTTAATGAAGGTTATCACCAGAAAAATGTCTGGAATCGGAGTTTTAAAATCAAGCATTTGTTTATCTTTATTCTTCGTTTTTGCTTGTGCTTAAATCTGTTGAAGGCATATTGTCTGTTGAATGATGGTTAAAAGTTAATGAAATAAGGAAACTTAAACTGGTTTCAAAATTGTTAAAAAATATATTATACTGATTATATTCACGCAAAAACCCTAGTTATATTATATACCTCGGATTATATTTTTCATCACAAATCTGGAAGCATCCTTGAAGCCTTATTTCCTCAATTCTATTTACAAAGGTCCATGGTAGCAGTGCACCCTTGAACCTTGTAAAAATCAGTGGCAACCATCGGTTTGTCATTTTCGTTGCTTTTAGTGTGTTTTGATATTGATAATATTATCTCTTTTCCTCATTGATGTTTGGCTGTGTGGGGAGGCTGTGTCTTTTGAAGTTGGTCATTAAATATACATATTTCACTTTTGTATTTTGAAAGGCAGCACTTTGAATTTCAAAAGCAACCTTGGCGGTGACGCTTTTCTCTCTATCGTTTTAGGATAAAATGTCATTACATATTCATGATTGTTAATGCAGGCGTTCTTTGCGGGGGTTTTTTTGTTGTTGTTTTTTTCATTCAAATATTCTTTAGCTACATGCACAGGCAAAATATATTGGGCTTGATATTCTACTTTGTGGAAGTTCTATTGTAGTAATATTTAATAAATATATAAATATGAGTGTAAAACATAGAAATAATTACTTGAAAATGCGACTCGGACCAAATTCTTAAGTCGAATAATGTCGGCTTATACATGTAGCGATACAGCCGTTTCTGATTTACTGCATGTATTGTCCGAATATAGTCATGACGAAATCGAATTTGTCCTTTCTTATTAAAACTAAAAGCGAACAATAAATCCTCGCAAAAATAACAAAGCGACTGTGTTTGAATCTTTAAGATTGTTGTAAAATCCGTTAGAAACTCTGGAGGTGTCATAAACGAAAAGCATGTTAATAATCTAATAAGCATTAACTTCTCACCAATTTCGGAAAAAAATAATTTCTTGCCATTTAGAAACCTTAAGGATTGTTTGAGACATGGCAAATATACATTAATCAAAATTTGACATTAAAGACAGGAATTTTACAGGGAGTGTATGTGAAAGAAAAATTGTAAATATACATCATCTCTTTTTCATTGTTCATACAATTCGTTAGAAATTGTGGAAGAAAGTATTTCACGAATGCTGTGTTTATCTTACATATGGTTGAATTTGTTATTTGCTAAATAGGGCAAATAAATTATTCTTAAAACTGGAAAAATAACACATCGCCTGCTTATATATAATATTCATTTTTCTTGGCTATTGTGCAGTAGCGAATCTTTGACGTTACTATTACATCGTCTTTAATGGATAATACATTATAAACGGTGGGGAAAGGAAAGTGAGGAAAAATATCACTCCATTCAAAGAGTTCGAAAATAGGAACCTCGATTTAATAAAGAAGGAATTATCGAAGGATATTTTAGTTTCATATATATTTTCTTTCTCGAGCCAAAACATCGGATCTGTCTATTATTGAGGACGTCACGGGACATGTGTTTAAAACAGCCGACACTTATTATCTTAAAGGTCACTGTCGAGAAACCTGTTTGCTTGACAATGGTATAAGTGTCTTATGTTTTATATATTTGCTTGCTTTAAATGCAACATTGTCGAGTTGATGGGTGGGTTAGAGTTCATTCCATAATAATGTTTTGTAATATTTTTCGTTCACCATTGTTTTGATTAATGCCAATTAGTAAATCTCGAATGATATTCCATTTCATTTTATTATTGCTTTAGTAAGACATTGGGTGATATGACATTTCTGGGCAAAGCACATCATCATCGTTTTTGTGTAGAATAGGAAAGGAACTTTCACTTCATCCACGTTAATTAAAGAAACACCACTGGTTGGCGAAAATAAATCTATCCTAATAATATTTACTCATTTTGTAGGAGAGAAGATTTTTTCTTCAAATTCCATAATACTTCTAGTCCAATTTACAAAAAATCAATAAAAACGTTCCACCTTATGGCATTTCATAACTCGTAAACAAATACAAACCGCATAAGATGTTGCACTCACCATTCAAAAATTAAAAAAACTCTACAATTATATTAAAATAAAATCTTTTGGCATATATGTGTTGCAACTGGGAAGATTAAGTTAACCTATTTTACTACAGATGTGACATTAAAACGCTTTATTACGAAGAAGAAAACAAATATTTTCTATGAATAACTACGTTTTAGGAAACCAGTATCTCTCTGTGAATAAATCATTTCATTTTACGTCATGCTTTTACAATTTGTTAAAAAATGTTTCAAATAGATGAAAAGGGAACTTTGAAAAAAAGTAAAATATGCATATCAATGATGGCCACATCTAGCAGACACAGCTTCCCCACACAGCCAAACAGTAGAGACAAAAAGAAAGCATGGTATTACAATAACAATTTCAATATGGTACGCCACAAACAATTAACGAAAGTGAGAACCCGAGGGGTTACCGCCTTGGAACGGTCAGTGGCAAAACAATTTGAAAATATTGCAGACTCGGTTTTATTGAGCCTGTTTTGGGGTAGTAATAGAAATGCATAAAACTGCCCATGCCGTCTAGCGTATTTCAATACACAAATAAAGGTACATAAGTATCGTGCTAAACTACCTTCAAAGGACGTACCTGAAAACAACACTGATTGAATATACGGGTAGACTTCTTACAGCCGCAAAACGGCACTCAAAACGCTACTGTGATATTTAAATAGATGTAAAGAGAACTTTGAAAGCCACCGAACACGACAATCGATATGTCTAGTCGGCTTAAGAAGGTGAAATTGCGAAAATATATTAACGTTAACCTTGAAAACAAGCTTCAAAGAATTTGTGATTTATAAAGATTATTCAGCTGGGATACAACAATGTTATCTTTTAATACTAGTATTCCATTTTTCAGAATGGTAAAACAGTTTCCTGACAGAGTAGCTTTTAATTACACCCTTCTTCCTCTATGTCCCTAAAATGATTACAATATTTCGTGATCAAAAGTCGTTAGCCAGGTACATCAATCACGCAAGCAATGTGTTAATCACATTCTTTATTTGTCCTGAGCTAAAGAAAAAATGTTCAAATTGGGAATAGCTTGAATTTAGTATTACCAAATAAAACGAAAGATCTAAGTCTTAAAAGTTCGCTCGGTTAATAATACAATATTGCAAACTCGGTTTAAGTAAGCCTGTAATGGAAATGCATATTACTGTATGTGGGTTAAGCGTTACTCAATATTTACACAAACGTATGCATCGTGCTTAACGGCATTCAAATAGATGAAAAGGGAACTTTGAAAGCCACCGAACACAACAAATATGAAAATACTGCATGCTCGGTTTGATTGAGCCTGTTCATGAGCAGAAATTGGATTGCATATTACTGCCCACGCAGCCAAGCCCCGGGTTGAGCGCAACTCAATATTTACACCAATAAACAGTACAATTTTGATCTATCCCTAACGATGGTATGCATATGGCGGTGAACATGGAACCTTCATTGAGGTATTTTCAGATTAATACCATTCCATGTTCAGCGGCGTATGGTCCCCAGATAAAAGAATGGGTTTGCCCTAGACGATAAATCAATGGGCGGAATTAAACAGAATAGAATTTTGACAGGGGATCTTAGAATATAAATCCTGCATATCACAGACAACACCAAAGGCAAAATTTAAAAAGCAGAAAGTATATCCTTGGGGGTGATTGGACAATATCCAAAACTTTTTTGGCTGGAAGGCATGCATAATATAGGCAACGTCAGCTAACTGGTTAATTTATTAACAGTATTAACTTTATGTTTAAAAGTTCCAAGGCGGTAACCCCAATGGTTCTCTTTTTCGTTAATTGGTTTTGGCGTCTTATTTGAATTGACTTACTTATAACAACATGGCTCCCTTTTCCTCTCTTCTTTTTTGCTACGTGGGGAGGCTGTGTTTTATGAGTGTGGCGATTCCTGATATGCATATTTTACTTTTTAAATGACTTAGATAAAGTGTGATCTGAACAAGCCCTTCTTGCGCGTGGCGATTCCTGATATGCATATTTCACTTTTTCATTTAATTCAAACGTTGAGTTTTATATAACGATTGTACTGGAACCTTCAATGAGAAATTAGCTAAACAAGTTACCATTTAATTACTAATGAAGCACGAAGCCGTGATAAAATAAAACTTTGTTTTCAACTACTCTATAGAAAAAATGAAAATAGTTACTAGACAGAATGTTTATACGACTTAAAATGCTTTAATATTCCGTGTCCTTTTTTTGCTGCAACATACTGTTTCACTATCATTCGTGACAATATATTAATTTGAAAAAAAATCAACATGTCATCACGGCGATAGAGGAGGTATCCTTAATCTGTTCCATGTACATCGCAAGAACAGTTCAGTTATTTACACGCTGGTAGCAATTTCTATAGAGCAACGAATTTCTCTTGTAAAACAGTAATACTGGAATCACCAATAATACCGCTTGGGATCATTCTGGTTTGCTTATGACAATAACCGCGGTTTAATAACAATGAAGCAATCTCAACTTTTGCAGGTTAAATAACCTTACAAAACTGGTGCTCTATGACAATCGTATCGTTTGAGATGCTTTAAGGACACTAGAGTTTGATATCTTGACACTTTTTAAATCAACATTTCAAACAGTTAGTACACCGTTTACATGATACGCAGCTCGACCATTTAAAACAGGATTAAACTAATTTAACGAAAATAAATACATTAATAACTAATAACAAGGTTGTTGGTAGTTTGGGGTAAATGAACAGTTCGGAAGTAAGATTAGGCAAACATGTTCACACACCTTTCAATATGATCAGTTCACCAACCTAGGAGATGTTCGATGTTAGGCGTCATCGAAAACCTTTCTCGTATGTAGTTAACAGTCTTGTTACCCATGGTCGACATGACATTAGGTAGCTTGTCTTTCAAAAGCATGTGTTCTGTGAAAACCGACATTTCATGATTTACTGTAATATAAAATGTAGAGATAAAGCCATAAAAATGCTGCGGCTGCGCATAGCCAGCCTGGCAAGAGACAGGCAAAGTACATACCAAGCATGTCCCCCCTACCCCCACCCCCAACCCCAAAAATGTTAAACTATGCCTTTATACTGCCATTTACAATAATTGACATTCTGCGTGGTTTGAAATAAGCATATTACCTTCAAAGGAGGAAATAAGTTAAATGTCTTTGATTTTCACAGCGGAATCTTTCGTTTCATTTAAACAGTAGAGATCGGCTGCATTGCTTTGCGATATCCAACAATTTTATCACGTGTAGTTTTACCTAGACCGATACGAGGCTTTATTAAAATTCTGATAAATTCCTGTGGGTAATCGTTATCAAGATCGCTGCAGAAATGTTATTTAATTGCACCAAACTACACTTGGCAAATGTTTTAACTACACATACCTTTACATTTTAATTTCCCGCCAAGAGATTGATTTACACTCTTTCAACTATAAACATAATAAAACACACCGTTTATAATTCATTCAATGGAATTAGGATATAATTCCCAATGCGATTTTGTTTTCTTACAGATTCAGTCCAGCAGCTAAGCAATCGCATTTTCCCTCAGAATCGAACAGAATTGTAAAAAAAAACTAACACATTAAAATAAAAAAAGAGAAAGCACTCAGCGTAAAGGTAGGACATACCCATTATTGTTGATGTTGTGACTTTTGTTTTTACCCCTACCTTAATTAAATGTCAGTGGTTTTCGCAGGCACGTAGGGAAGTAAAATTTAAAAAAAAATAGTGAAATTAATTTATCCTATTTTGTTTCAAGTTTGAAAATAATACTTCAGTTTTATGCCGACAAATTAAAATACTATGATCGACGTAGTAAGAACATTGGTGAACTGTAAATATCTATGTTATTTGATTTCATGATATGCTCTCAAACACGTTGACCACCAACTCTTCTGTTTCGTTAAGTTCTTTTTAAGTGAAAAAATTTAACCTCCGATTTTAATCAAGAGCACCGTTTTTTCTAAAAGCAAATGTTAGCGTACTTTATGAATATAAAGTTAGTTCCCGTTTCCCGGTTCCTTATTCCTTTTCCAGCGTTAAGTTGGTTCCTGTTTCCCGTTTCCTTTTTCCTTTTTCGAAAAAGGAATAGGGAACTGATACATGCAGTTCCCGTTTCCCGGTTCCTTATTCCTTTTTCAGCGTTAAGTTGGTTCCTGTTTCCCGTTTCCTTTTTCCTTTTTCGAAAAAGGAATAGGGAACTGATACATACAGTTCCCGTTTCCCGGTTCCTTATTCCTTTTTCACCGTTAAGTTGGTTCCTGTTTCCCGTTTCCTTTTCCTTTTTCGCTCAAAATCCACAAGTGATTATTGTGAACGGGCATACATTCGCGCTATTATATTTTTCTATCTAGAAATAATATAACATGGTGCAATTCCGCCGAGTCTTAAATTCGCGCATTTTTCCTAGCGCGAAAAACCCGAATGTATGTATAGTAAACATTTACTTTTTCCAAGAATTCTCCAGAAACTCCCTTTTCGAACCTGAATAAGGAATAAGGAACCAGTTCCCGTTTCCTTATTCGTATCTGAATAAGGAATAAGGAACCAGTTCCCGTTTCCTTATTCGAGCGAATAAGGAACTGGCAAATATAATCAAATGTAGTTGATTGTTTGTTTTCTACGAAGAGTTTCTAGATAAAACCCGTTGTTATGAACAAGGGGGAGATAACTTTAACAATGATTGATAATGTGTGTAAGAAATCTGTACAAAAACTTCAGTTCCTTTTTCGAATCTGAATAAGGAATAAGGAACCAGTTCCCGTTTCCTTATTCGAATCTGAATAAGGAATAAGGAACCAGTTCCCGTTTCCTTATTCGAGCGAATAAGGAACTGGCAAATATAATGAAATGTAGTTGATTGTTTGTTTTCTCCGAACAGTTTCTAGATAAAACCCGTTGTTATGAACCAGGGGGAGATAACTTCAACAATGATTTATAATGTGTGTATGAAATCTGTACAAAAACTTCAGTTCCTTATTCGAGCGAATAAGGAACTGGGAAATATAATGAAATGTAGGTGAATATTTGTTTTCTACGAGCAGTTTCTAGATAAAACCCGTTGTTTTGAACAAGGAGGAGATAACTTCAACGATGATTGATAATGTGTGTATGAAATCTGTACAAAAACTTCAGTTCCTTTTTCGAATCTGAATAAGGAATAAGGAACCAGTTCCCGTTTCCTTATTCGAGCAAATAAGGAACTGGCAAATAAAATGAAATGTAGTGGATTGTTTGTTTTCGCCGAAGAGTTTCTAGATAAAACCCGTTGTTATGAACCGGCGGGAGATAACTTCAACAATGAATTATAATGTGTGTAGGAAATCTGTACAAAAACTTCAGTTCCTTTTTCGAATCTGAATAAGGAATAAGGAACCAGTTCCCGTTTCCTTATTCGAGCGAATAAGGAACTGGCAAATATAATGAAATGTAGTTGATTGTTTGTTTTCTCCGAACAGTTTCTAGATAAAACCCGTTGTTATGAACAAGTGGGAGATAACTTCAAAAATGATTGATAATGTGTGTATGAAATCTGTACAAAAACTTCTGTTCCTTTTTCGAATCTGAATAAGGAATAAGGAACCAGTTCCCGTTTCCTTATTCGAATCTGAATAAGGAACCAGTTCCCGTTTCCTTATTCGAGCGAATAAGGAACTGGCAAATAAAATGAAATGTAGTTGATTGTTTGTTTTCTCCGAACCCTTTCTAGATAAAACCCGTTTTTATGAACCAGGGGGAGATACCTTCAGCAATGATTTATAATGTGTGTATGAAATCTGTACAAAAACTTCAGTTCTTTTTTCGAATCTGAATATGGAATAAGGAACCAGTTCCCGTTTCCTTATTCGAATCTGAATAAGGAATAAGGAACCAGTTCCCGTTTCCTTATTCGAGCGAATAAGGAACTGGCAAATATAATGAAATGTAATTGATTGTTTGTTTTCTCCGAACAGTTTCTAGATAAAACCCGTTGTTATGAACGAGGGGTAGATCACTTCAACAATGATTTATAATGTGTGTATAAAATCTGTACAAAATCTTCAGTTCCTTTTTCGAATCTGAATAAGGAATAAGGAACCAGTTCCCGTTTCCTTATTCGAATCTGAATAAGGAATAAGGAACCAGTTCCCGTTTCCTTATTCGAGCGAATAAGGAACTGGCAAATATAACGAAATGTAGTTGATTGTTTGTTTTCTCCGAACAGTTTCAATATAAAACCCGTTGTTATGAACAAGGGGGAGATACTTTAACAATGATTGATAATGTGTGTATGAAATCTGTACAAAAACTTCAGTTCCTTTTTCGAATCTGAATAAGGAATAAGGAACCAGTTCCCGTTTCCTTATTCGAATCTGAATAAGGAATAAGGAACCAGTTCCCGTTTCCTTATTCGAGCGAATAAGGAACTGGCAAATATAATGAAATGTAGTTGATTGTTTGTTTTCTCCGAACAGTTTCTAGATAAAACCCGTTGTTATGAACCAGGGGGAGATAACTTCAACAATGATTTATAATGTGTGTAGGAAATCTGTACAAAAAATTCAGTTCCTTTTTCGAATCTGAATAAGGAATAAGGAACCAGTTCCCGTTTCCTTATTCTAGCAATTAAGGAATAAGGAACCAGTTCCCGTTTCCTTATTCGAGCGAATAAGGAACTGGCAAATATAATGAAATGCAGATGATTGTTTGTTTTCTCCGGACCCTTTCTAGATAAAACCCGTTGTTATGAACAAGGGGGAGATAACTTCAACAATGATTGAAAATGTGTGTAAGAAATCTGTACAAAAACTTCAGTTCCTTTTTCGAATCTGAATAAGGAATAAGGAACCAGTTCCCGTTTCCTTATTCGAATCTGAATAAGGAATAAGTAACCAGTTCCCGTTTCCTTATTCGAGCGAATAAGGAACTGGCAAATATAATGAAATGTAGTTGATTGTTTGTTTTCTCCGAACAGTTTCTAGATAAAACCCGTTGTTATGAACCAGGGGGAGATAACTTCAACAATGATTTATAATGTGTGTATGAAATCTGTACAAAAACTTCAGTTCCTTTTTCGAATCTGAATAAGGAATAAGGAACCAGTTCCCGTTTCCTTATTCGAATCTGAATAAGGAATAAGGAACCAGTTCCCGTTTCCTTATTCGAGCGAATAAGGAACTGGCAAATAAAATGAAATGTAGTTGATTGTTTGTTTTCTACGAGCAGTTTCTAGATAAAACCCGTTGTTTTGAACAAGGGGGAGATAACTTCAATAATGATTGATAATGTGTGTATGAAATCTGTACAAAAACTTCAGTTCCTTTTTCGAATCTGAATAAGGAATAAGGAACCAGTTCCCGTTTCCTTATTCGAATCTGAATAAGGAATAAGGAACCAGTTCCCGTTTCCTTATTCGAGCGAATAAGGAACTGGCAAATATAATGAAATGTAGTTGATAGATTGTTTTCTCCGAACAGTTTCTAGATAAAACCAGTTGTTATGAACAAGGGGGAGATAACTTCAACAATGATTGATAATGTGTGTATGAAATCTGTACAAAAATTTCAGTTCCTTTTTCGAATCTGAATAAGGAATAAGGAACCAGTTCCCATTTCCTTATTCTAATCTGAATAAGGAATAAGGAACCAGTTCCCGTTTCCTCATTCGAGCGAATAAAGAACTGGCAAATATAATGAAATGTAGTTGATTGTTTGTTTTCTCCGAACAGTTTCTAGATAAAACCCGTTGTTATGAACCAGGGGGAGATAACTTCAACAATGAATTATGATGTGTGTATGAAATCTGTACAAAAACATCAGTTCCTTTTTCGAATCTGAATAAGGAATAAGGAACCAGTTCCCGTTTGCGTATTCGAATCTGAATAGGAATAAGGAACCAGTTCCCGTTTCCTTATTCTAATCTGAATAAGGAATAAGGAACCAGTTCCCGTTTCCTCATTCGAGCGAATAAAGAACTGGCAAATATAATGAAATGCAGTTGATTGTTTGTTTTCCCTGAGCAGTTTCTAGATAAAACCCGTTGTTCTGAACAAGGGGGAGATAACTTCAACAATGATTGGTAATGTGTGTATAAAATCTGTGTAAAAACATCAGTTCCTTTTTCGAATCTGAATAAGGAATAAGGAACCAGTTCCCGTTTCCTTATTCGAATCTGAATAAGGAATAAGTTCCCGTTTCCTTATTCGAGCAAATAAGGAACTGGCAAATATAATGAAATATAGTTGATTGTTTGTTTTCTCCGAACAGTTTCTAGATAAAACCCGTTGTTCTGAACAAGGGGGAGATAACTTCAACAATTATTGATAATGTGTATATGAAATCTGTACAAAAACTTCAGTTCCTTTTTCGAATCTGAATAAGGAATAAGGAACCAGTTCCCGTTTCCTTATTCGAGCGAATAAGGATCTGGAAAATATAATGAAATGTAGTTGATTGTTTGTTTTCTCCGAGCAGTTTCTAGATAAAAGCCGTTGTTCTGAACAAGGGGGAGATAACTTCAACAATGATTGATAATGTGTGTATGAAATCTGTACAAAAACTTCAGTTCCTTTTTCGAATCTGAATAAGGAACCAGTTCCCGTTTCCTTATTCGAATTTGAATAAGGAATAAGGAACCAGTTCCCGTTTCCTTATTCGAGCGAATAAGGAACTGGCAAATATAATGAGATTTAGTTGATTGTTTGTTTTCTCCGAACAGTTTCTAGATAAAAGCCGTTGTTATGAACAAGGGGGAGATAACTTCAACAATAATTGATAATGTGTGTATGAAATCTGTACAAAAACTTCAGTTCCTTTTTCATATCTGAATAAGGAATAAGGAACCAGTTCCCGTTTCCTTATTCGAATCTAAATTGGCAAATATAATGAAATGTAGTTGATTGTTTGTTTTCTCAAAACAGTTTGTAGATAAAACCCGTTGTTCTGAACAATGTGGAGAAAAGTTGTATGAACAGTTCCTGTTTCCTTATTTGAGCGAATAAGGAACTGGGAAATATGTTCAATTTTAGTTGAATTTTTTATTACCAAATCGGCTTTAAGGTAAATCCGTTGATCTGACTATAGGTGATATAGCTTCAACAATGATAGTTTTATGTGTGAGAAAGCTGTTCTGATTCTGATACCTCAGGTCCTTTTTGGAATCTTTATAAGAAATATGGAACTAGTTCCCGTTTACTTACTCTGTCATATAAGGAACTTAAGGAACTGACAAATATTGGCTGCGTTTCATTAAGAATTTACGATAGTGTCGTATCGTAAACTGCGATACCCATTTACGAAAGAATTTACGAATGTGACAAACGCGTTTCATAAAGACCTAGGTCCCGATCAGTCTAAAAACAGCCGTTTCCGGGCGCGAGGTTTTTAGCGCGCACCTGTCAAACACAAAATATGGCGACTTCCATGAAACTGAAATTTCTTTAATTTAGCTATTTTGATTAAACTTCCGTCGTTTTCTACATGTAGATAATATAATAATAGAGGACAATGATCATTAAACTTCATTCCTCCTGGGTTCAAGACCCTGCTGTCCGAGAAAACACGTGAAATAACCGGTAAGTTAAAGTACAACACTGAAAACAAGGTATATAACAAATAGCCTGAATAGGATTATAAGTGTTTACATAATTTGAAAATCGGTCTTGTAAACAATAAATTGTTATAATTGGCTTTTTCAAACATAATTTTATCTGGCAATGTCAAAAATTATAATGTGAGCAGTGCAATTGATCAGCCTGATAGGGGTGGGGTCAATGGGTTAAATGATCGTTCTGAATAATGAATTGTACACCATAGTGTTATGAAGGTGATGAGGTGTGAAAAGAAAATAATCGTCTTAAAGCGTGGTAATATGTTCATCGCTAGGTTGTAGCAGAACATTCTGACCTGACAATAGGTTGTCCCGGAGAAATATTCATCATTCAGCATTTCGTCTGATCAGGATCTGCACTGGTCCCGTTAACTATGCAATCTTAACTATGAAACTATGTATAATATTGCGAAGTTTATTTTTTCAGCTGTAAAAGAAAGACAATAATATTTTGAAAATTAAATTGTTAACATTTAGTTTAATTATGCCTCTCAGATAAATGTCTACCACTTAATATGTATGTGTTTGCTATAAGCACTTTGTGTTTAATGCAATAAATGTGATTGTTGTTGTTGTTGTTGTTGCTTAAAGCCAACAGTGCAGATCCTGATCAGACGGCATGGATGTGCCAGCTTACACATACAGTTGACAGTTCTAATCTTCTGTTCACTGATTTAAAAATAATCTAGAAACAACAGCAGCAAGCAGTAAAATTATAATAATTATTTCATAATAATCAGTTTGTCTGATCAATTCAAATGGTCTTTGGAAACTAACTATGAAACCTGTCATGAAACTGATGTCTTTAATTTTCCTTACATCTTTGTTGTGTCAAAAACAAGTTTAGGATTGGAAGATTGGAATCACATAATAGCATACCTGAAACTTTTAATTGCAATGACTGGTGGTTTTATTAACACCTATATAGTATATGTATCTTGTATTTAAATTTTTACTTCAGTTAAGAAGAAAAGACAGTTGGAAGGATGACTCCCTGCAGCTGACCTTATTATAGTTGCTGTTTAATTCACAAGATCTGGTTATGTACATGGACGAACATTTTATTGACTCCAAGGTATTTCTGATGATCATTTATGTTTCTAAAACTTAAGTGACCTCAATACCGTAAATTGGGATATTTTGGCGTCGCGATATTTTGTCCATTTTGCCCCATAATACCTGTGTTTTATTTTGGGCAGTTTAATTTTGGCCATTTATCATGGTGTGGCAAAAAATAAACACAGATACGTTTTTTTGTCACGTGTAATGCATAAAATATTTTAAGATCGACATTTTCAGAACATTTATTGCAGCACACAATAATCCAACAAACTGAATGAAATACAGTAATTAAATTAAAAATTATGAGATTTATCTGGTTGGTTTGATAAGCGATAAATAGTGGTCAGCGTCGATGACGTGTGAAAGTCAATCTGTATTGTTGTTGTGTTTGCACTAAATGGGCTGAATTTTCACCTGTGACATATTTTAGTGTGTTTAATTTTGGCCTTTTTATCATGGTGGCCAATTAGGCAAATTATTAAACAAGGCCAAAATAAACCAATTTACGGTATGTGGTTGATATTTCTCAAAAATATATGATTCATTGTAAAATTATTAATTAAGTTTGATTGATTGAAATTTTCAGTAATTCAACAGTACTGTTATTTATTTAATTTTTAACAGTCACTTACATGTATGTCTAGAAATTCTAAAAAAAAACGCACATTATAACACTTTACTCATTATATACAGGTTTTGTCGCATGTTCATACAGTGTACGAGGGTTGTCCCAATAAATCGTAGACTTTTTGAATAAAAAGAAAACTACTGAACACATCTTTAAGCAAATTTCACAGTTAGTTAAGACATCATTTGGTAACAGGTATGCTGAATTTCAACGAAAAATCTTTTAAAATAAAGAAATTACACACACTTTATTAAACCGAGCTAGCGATTGGCGACGCACGTCAAAAAGCGCCATGATTTTGAATTCAATAATTTACTTTAAACAGTTAATACATTACACAGTGCCATTTTAGCGGCTAATTGTTAATGTTGCCTTAACTGGTGATAATTCTGAAATCAATATGCAAAGTTTCAAAAAGTTGCCATAATTTGTATAAGAGTAGTGCTGGTTTCATGCTAATGAGTAAATATTAACTTCTAATAAAAATCGCGACGTTTGAAGAAGCTGCGGCGCACATTTCGATCATCCAATATTGTGATAAAAGCGAATTGACGCCAAAAGACACGATTAAGGAATAAAAACAAGTTAAAAAGCATTCTCATTTCTAGAGCGTTAGTATACAAAAGTGGCACAGAAAGTTTTCGCATGGCGAAACGGAAATAATACTCGGAATCAGTCATCCCCCGTACTCACTAGACCTTGCTCTGGTAGACGTTGTGTACTTTCAGGCTCATAGGTCGCAAATCTCAGATCTCTGACAAGATCAGAAAGCTTGGCCTTCAACAAAATTCTTGAAATAATGTAACAGAGTGTTACATTAATTTATTTAATAGTCCGGTGATCAGACACAGTGAGTTTATCAAAATGCTGAAGAGTACTTCAGGAAGGAGTAACGGTATGCTGTGTGAGCATTTTAATGACGTTGCGATGTGCGCCGCTGGTCGACAGGTCGAATTGTTAAAATGTTTCCAATTTCTTTATGGTAGTCTATTTTTCTTTGATATTTCATCTACAAATTACCAATTAATGTTTTAACTAACTGTGAAAGTTGCATAAATATGTGTTCAGTAGTTTTCTTTTCATTCAGATAGTCTACGATTTATTGGGACAACCTTCGTATATCCAGATCAGCTGGCACATCTGTAGCTTCTGATCAGGATCTAAACTGTTCGCATTTCAATCAGAAACAACCTAATGAATTAAACAGCAAACAAAGTAAATCATGATCAGACAATTTCTATATGTATCGGCTGATCTTGATCTACACTGTCCATCTGTGAATAACAACAGCCAGATCGCATGGAGTAAAGGGTTAAATTTCAGTATTAATACTCTTTTGTTAATTGTCATTCCTTCAATATAAATAATGAATGTAATACATGAAAAATCTCTCATGTGCAATATTTATTTATTTAACTTGTATAATAATTCTTATAGAAATGTGTTACAGAGTCATCAAACCATTTGCCTCCATTAAATTTTGGCAATAATAGTAAAGCCACGTGTATTTCACTATTTGGAATAGCCCTGAGCTTAATGATTTAACTCTGTTAACAACGTTAAACTGCTAAGTAATGCCAGTGCTTATTTATAATTTATATAGTGAATGGGTTTTTTAAATTTATGATGTATTTTTAAATGTTAATCTATAAATGCCAACTGAAACAGTTATTCTCTTCCAAAAAAATTTTATTGTTAACCCCCTTTTCAGTTTAATAAATATGGTACATTAAGGAATTAACAGGGTTATTTGAAATAATTTTCCTCTCATCATTTACTTGATAATGTAGATGTATATCAGTATTGGTTTATCTTCAAACTGAAGTTAATACAATTTGAAGACTGGCTCATATGTACTGACATTATTTCCTTATTATTAATTTAAATGTTTTCATTTTCAGATTTATGAATTGTGAGAAGGAAAGAGCAGCTAGAAACAGACTGTTAAAACATTCCCCTTGACATGGATGACTGTATTTAATTGTAAAATGTTACTGAGAATAAAGAATTATGAAAACAAGTTCAAATTGAATTTCTAGACAAAAAAAGGGATACACAGTATAGCCATGTGGTTTCTCTATTAACTGTAACCGGGTGACATTAATGCCTCTAGTCTGAATGATACATGATTATCTGTCAGATGCTAGTTTTCACTTTCTCATATTAATTGGATAACAGTAACTGTCCCTGGTATTACAGTCACTTTTAAGTGTTTGTGCGCTGTTCCTGCATGTCTGCAAAGGCTTTAATGAAACTTGGCAAACTAATGTAACAAAGGGCTTCTGGCCATGTAACAGGAATGTTGTGGTTGGCCTAAATTTGCATGAGTTATGGCTGATGTGCTATTTTTATATATACAATTTATATTGTACAGAGTGCATCTTAAGATGGGACGCATTAAGTTAGGGCATTGTCCATCCATCCAGGTGTCTGTTGTTTTCAGGATGACAGCAGCTGTCCTAAAGTCAGCGATACTTGGGTAATGTGATTAAGTCGATGGTCTAGGTCACATGATCAAATATGACAAATGGCAAAGTTTGTCTGGACAATAGCTGGACATTGTTTATGCCTACAGTCAACACTCCTCGTGTGTTGAAAGCCCTTGATTGGAGAATGATTCCTA
This sequence comes from Corbicula japonica, assembly GCA_038501625.1. NCBI lineage: Eukaryota > Metazoa > Mollusca > Bivalvia > Venerida > Cyrenidae > Corbicula > Corbicula japonica. The sequence continues at coordinate 205,347 of JAZAYU010000200.1, forward strand.
CTGATATTGAGATCACTACGTTAAAGGTCATGATAACCAAATCAAATCAAAGTTATGATTTTTCACCAAAGCTCATTTTTTGTGTCGCCCTTTCAAAGAAATGACGATACATAGGAATCGCTTTGTCTGTTCGTTCAGACTGTCTGTACATCTATCCATCACGAAAACTTAACATTCGCTATAACTTTGCCATTTCTTAATATTTCTTTATGAAACATTCAAATTATATCGCTTATGAAAACACACTCATGATGATGCCAAATTCTTTAGGTCAAGGTCACATTTGATGGAGTTATGCCCCTTTTTGTACTTGGATTTTGACCTGAAAACATAACATTGACTAAAACTTTGCCATTTTTCAATATTTCTTCATGAAACTTTCAAATGATATTGTTTATGACAACATGCTCATGGTGATGCTGAATTCTTTAGGTCAAGTTCACATTTGATGGAGTTATGCCCCTTTTTGTACTTGGATTTTTACATGAAAACTTAACGTTTGCAATAACCTTGCCATTTCTTATCATTTCTTAAATTAAATAAATTATATTGCATATGACAAAAAGCTCATGATAGTGCCATATTCTTTAGGTCAAGGTCACATTTGTTGGAGTTATGCCCCTTTTTGTACTTGTATGTTGGCATGAAAACTTAATGTTGGCTATAATCTTGCCATTTCTCAACATTTCTTCATGAAACTTTTAAATTATTTTGCTCAAAACGACATACTTGTGATGATGACAAGTTGTTTTGGCCAAAAAGGAGTTATGCCCCGTTTTGAACTTGCATTTTTTTCCGACATTGTACCAGAGGGCGATACAAGTGTTCAACTGAACACCCATCTAGTTATATACCAGTATTCTATAACAGAAATGGGGTTTATACTTTAAATATGTCTTATCATCAACTGTTTGGACTTAAACCTCTGCTGTTCCTTATAATTTTTAACTTCTCTTTTCGATATATTCTTGACGAGAGCATAACTCGTAACATGTAATATGATCTTAGTTGAACTTGACTAAAGGCATTCCAAATTGGTAGCCGAAATTGGGAAATCTAAACAAGATAAAAGCCAGTATGCGATCTTTTAAATTTCATGACAATTAACTGTTTACTCCCTCAATATACATATGGGTTTATTGCATATATGCAACAGTGTTTATCCAGATCAGCTTGCAAATTTGTGCGATCTGATGTCTACACTGTTCACTTCTTGTTCAGAAATAACCCAATGTATCACAAAATGCAAAGTGTAGATCCAGACCAGATGGCAAGTGTACATCTTGATCAGATGGCAAATGTAGACCTAGATTAGATGGTGCTGATGACAGCAATATCCAATGGTTAATATCTTCTTTAAACTTAAATTGGTTCATTAAGTGAAATATGAATATCAGTAATTAACAGTATTTTGATAACATGAACAAAACATCTTTTTGTTAAATTTCTGGTTCTTTTAAATATAATTTATTTAGCATGTTTCGTTCCAACATCTTTTGGAGGTAGCCTTGATTCTGAGACAGAATTTAAAAAAAGAACAATGATGTAGAAAAAACCTAACTTAATATTGTACAGTGCAAAACAGTTGTAGCTGTATAAAAAAATGCAGTTTAACTGTTTTGCACTCGACTCACAATTTGTTTACTTTGTGTTTTACTAAAGTTTAGCCAGAGTGGTTCAGGTGGGATAGTTCAATAAAAATTACAAGAAAACATGGTTAAGCTTTTCATGTTTGTCATTCTAAGAAATAAAAAAGATTAAAAATATTTATTACTGAACATATATATTACTAAACCAAATCTTCTACAGTAAGCCTTTTTTGCTATGAAAATGAATTCACACATAACTGTCATTATACATGTATATATTACATGTATCAATAATCAACCGTATACAAATGGTTATGTGTTTTGACAATTGTTGATTTGTGTAAGAGTGTTGATTATTCACTCCTCCTTATGTCAAATGCATGTGAAGGTTGTTACAGTTGATTCTACTTTGATAGCTGCATGTTGCAATGTTCATTCTTCTTTGTTTTTGTTTTTGGAAAAGAAATAAACTTGATGTTATATTTTGCTTTAAATTTCGATATCACAACATATCTTCAGCATTTCAATATAAGTTTAGGCTTAAAAGAACAAAAGCAAAATAACCAAATGCACCATCGTTGGGTCCCAAGCCCTGTGTGAGAAAGCAGGAGCGACTTTTTTGTCTACATATTAATAGTTATAATAATATCTCCCTGATCTTTCATTTTAAAAAGAATTCTTTGAAATCCGCCCTCCTTTTAAAAAAAAGATTACTACTTATTGCAGTTATTTCTTCTTTTCGGTGGTCAAGTCAAAATAACGACCACGTTAATAAATCACAATATCAATTTTATTCATATATTTATTAATAATTTCATTCATTTATGATTGATACATAAGCCATTTTTCTTATCAAAATACATTTTGACTTATTTTCCAAAAAATGCCTAACTGCAGAGTAATTCACACTTTTTCCCTATATATTCTATGCGTAAAAGCTGCGTATTTTCTATATGTTTATATTGGCTGGGTTAAAAGCTGCGTTTTATACAGGCCCCTTTATTACTAGCTGTTTTAGTGTTGTACCTTTTTTTCTTAACGTATCCGAAATAACTGTTGAAAGAAATTATATCTCCTTTGTTGATTGTTTAGCGATAATGAGACAAATCAAGAAGAGAAGGCGAATGTGCTCTATATAAGATAATAGTTGTCAGTTCCTTATACGACAGAGTAAGTAAACTAGTTCCATAATTATTTCTTATTAAAATTCCAAAAAGGAACTGAGGTACATTGTATCAGAATCAGAACAGCTTTCTCAAACATATAACTATCATTGTTGAAGTCATATAACCAATATTCAGATCAACGGATTATACCTAAAAGCCGATCTGGTAATAACAAATTCAACTACAATTGATCATACTTGCCAGTTCCTTATTCGCTCGAATAAGGAAACGGGAACTGGTTCCTTATTCCTTATTCAGATTCGAATAAGGAAACGGGAACTGGTTCCTTTTTCCTTATTCAGATTCGAAAAAGGAACTGAAGTTTTTGTACAGATTTCATACACACATTATCAATCATTGTCGACGTTATCTCCCCCTTGTTCAGAAAAACGGGTTTTATCTAGAAACTGCTCGGAGAAAACAAGCAATCTACTACATTTCATTATATTTGCCAGTTCCTTATTCGCTCGAATAAGGAAACGGGAACTGGTTACTTATTCCTTATTCAGATTCGAAAAAGGAAACGCGAACTGGTTCCTAATTCCTTATTCAGATTCGAAAAAGGAACTAAAGTTTGTGTACAGATTTCATACACACATCATCAATCATTGTCGAAGCTATCTCCCCTTGTTCAGAACAACGGTTTTCTTTCTAGAAACTGCTCAGGGAAAACAAACACTCAACTTCATTTCATTATATTTGCCAGTTCCTTATTCGCTCGAATAAGGAAACGGGAACTGGTTCCTTATTCCTTATTCAGATTCGAATAAGGAAACGGGAACTGGTTCCTTATTCCTTATTCAGATTCGAAAAAGGAACTGAAGTTTTTTGTTCAGATCTCATACAAACATTATAAATCAGTGTTAAAGTTATCTCCCCCTTGTTAAGAACAATGGCTTTTATCTAGAAACTGCTCGGAGAAAACAAACAATCAACCATATTTCATTATATTTGCCAGTTCCTTATTCGCGCGAATAATGAAACGGGAACTGGTTCCTTATTCCTTATTCAGATTCGAATAAGGAAACGGGAACTGGTTCCTTATTCCTTATTCAGATTTGAAAAAGGAACTGAAGTTTTGTACAGATTTCATACACACGTTATAAATCATTGTTGAAGTTATCTCCCCCTTGTTCATAACAGCGGCTCTTATCTAGAAACTGCTCACGGAAAGCAAACAATCAACTTCATTTCATTGTATTTGCCAGTTCCTTATTCGCTCGAATAAGGAAACGGGAACTGGTTCCTTATTCCTTATTCAGATTCGAATAAGGAAACGGGAACTGGTTCCTTATTCCTTATTCAGATTCGAAAAAGGAACTGAAGTTTTTTGTTTAGAACTCATACACACATTATCAATCAGTGTTAAAGTTATCTCCCCCTTGTTAAGAACAATGGCTTTTATCTAGAAACTGCTCGAGAAAACAAACAATCAACTACATTTCATTATATTTGCCAGTTCCTTATTCGCGCGAATAAGGAAACGGGAACTGGTTCCTTATTCCTTATTCAGATTCGAATAAGGAAACGGGAACTGGTTCCTTATTCCTTATTCAGATCCGAAAAAGGAACTGAAGTTTTTTGTTCAGATCTCATACAAACATTATAAATCAGTGTTAAAATTATCTCCCCCTTGTTAAGAACAATGGCTTTTATCTAGAAACTGCTCGGAGAAAACAAACAATCAACCATATTTCATTATATTTGCCATTTCCTTATTCGCGCGAATAAGGAAACGGGAACTGGTTCCTTATTCCTTATTCAGATTCGAATAAGGAAACGGGAACTGGTTCCTTATTCCTTATTCAGATTTGAAAAAGGAACTGAAGTTTTGTACAGATTTCATACACACATTATTAATCATTGTTGAAGTTATCTCCCCCTTGTTCATAACAGCGGCTCTTATCTAGAAACTGCTCACGGAAAGCAAACAATCAAATTCATTTCATTATATTTGCCAGTTCCTTATTCGCTCGAATAAGGAAACGGGAACTGGTTCCTTATTCCTTATTCAGATTCGAATAAGGAAACGCGAACTGGTTCCTAATTCCTTATTCAGATTCGAAAAAGGAACTGAAGTTTTTTGTTTAGAACTCATACACACATGTTCAATCAGTGTTAAAGTTATCTCCCCCTTGTTAAGAACAATGGCTTTTATCTAGAAACTGCTCGGAGGAAACAAACAATCAACTACATTTCATTATATTTGCCAGTTCCTTATTCGCGCGAATAAGGAAACGGGAACTGGTTCCTTATTCCTTATTCAGATTCGAATAAGGAAACGGGAACTGGTTCCTTATTCCTTATTCAGATCCGAAAAAGGAACTGAAGTTTTTTGTTCAGATCTCATACAAACATTATAAATCAGTGTTAAAGTTATCTCCCCCTTGTTAAAAACAATGGCTTTTATCTAGAAACTGCTCGGAGAAAACAAACAATCAACCATATTTCATTATATTTGCCAGTTCCTTATTCGCGCGAATAAGGAAACGGGAACTGGTTCCTTATTCCTTATTCAGATTCGAATAAGGAAACGGGAACTGGTTCCTTATTCCTTATTCAGATTTGAAAAAGGAACTGAAGTTTTGTACAGATTTCATACACACATTATTAATCATTGTTGAAGTTATCTCCCCCTTGTTCATAACAGCAGCTCTTATCTAGAAACTGCTCACGGAAAGCAAACAATCAACTTCATTTCATTATATTTGCCAGTTCCTTATTCGCTCGAATAAGGAAACGGGAACTGGTTCCTTATTCCTTATTCAGATTCGAATAAGGAAACGGGAACTGGTTCCTTATTCCTTATTCAGATTCGGAAAAGGAACTGAAGTTTTTTGTTTAGAACTCATACACACATTATCAATCAGTGTTAAAGTTATCTCCCCCTTGTTAAGAACAATGGCTTTTATCTAGAAACTGCTCGGAGGAAACAAACAATCAACTACATTTCATTATATTTGCCAGTTCCTTATTCGCGCGAATAAGGAAACGGGAACTGGTTCCTTATTCCTTATTCAGATTCGAATAAGGAAACGGGAACTGGTTCCTTATTCCTTATTCAGATCCGAAAAAGGAACTGAAGTTTTTTGTTCAGATCTCATACAAACATTATAAATCAGTGTTAAAGTTATCTCCCCCTTGTTAAGAACAATGGCTTTTATCTAGAAACTGCTCGGAGAAAACAAACAATCAACCATATTTCATTATATTTGCCAGTTCCTTATTCGCGCGAATAAGGAAACGGGAACTGGTTCCTTATTCCTTATTCAGATTCGAATAAGGAAACGGGAACTGGTTCCTTATTCCTTATTCAGATCCGAAAAAGGAACTGAAGTTTTTTGTTCAGATCTCATACAAACATTATAAATCAGTGTTAAAGTTATCTCCCCCTTGTTAAAAACAATGGCTTTTATCTAGAAACTGCTCGGAGAAAACAAACAATCAACCATATTTCATTATATTTGCCAGTTCCTTATTCGCGCGAATAAGGAAACGGGAACTGGTTCCTTATTCCTTATTCAGATTCGAATAAGGAAACGGGAACTGGTTCCTTATTCCTTATTCAGATTTGAAAAAGGAACTGAAGTTTTGTACAGATTTCATACACACATTATTAATCATTGTTGAAGTTATCTCCCCCTTGTTCATAACAGCAGCTCTTATCTAGAAACTGCTCACGGAAAGCAAACAATCAACTTCATTTCATTATATTTGCCAGTTCCTTATTCGCTCGAATAAGGAAACGGGAACTGGTTCCTTATTCCTTATTCAGATTCGAATAAGGAAACGGGAACTGGTTCCTTATTCCTTATTCAGATTCGGAAAAGGAACTGAAGTTTTTTGTTTAGAACTCATACACACATTATCAATCAGTGTTAAAGTTATCTCCCCCTTGTTAAGAACAATGGCTTTTATCTAGAAACTGCTCGGAGGAAACAAACAATCAACTACATTTCATTATATTTGCCAGTTCCTTATTCGCGCGAATAAGGAAACGGGAACTGGTTCCTTATTCCTTATTCAGATTCGAATAAGGAAACGGGAACTGGTTCCTTATTCCTTATTCAGATCCGAAAAAGGAACTGAAGTTTTTTGTTCAGATCTCATACAAACATTATAAATCAGTGTTATAGTTATCTCCCCCTTGTTAAGAACAATGGCTTTTATCTAGAAACTGCTCGGAGAAAACAAACAATCAACCATATTTCATTATATTTGCCAGTTCCTTATTCGCGCGAATAAGGAAACGGGAACTGGTTCCTTATTCCTTATTCAGATTCGAATAAGGAAACGGGAACTGGTTCCTTATTCCTTATTCAGATCCGAAAAAGGAACTGAAGTTTTTTGTTCAGATCTCATACAAACATTATAAATCAGTGTTAAAGTTATCTCCCCCTTGTTAAAAACAATGGCTTTTATCTAGAAACTGCTCGGAGAAAACAAACAATCAACCATATTTCATTATATTTGCCAGTTCCTTATTCGCGCGAATAAGGAAACGGGAACTGGTTCCTTATTCCTTATTCAGATTCGAATAAGGAAACGGGAACTGGTTCCTTATTCCTTATTCAGATTTGAAAAAGGAACTGAAGTTTTGTACAGATTTCATACACACATTATTAATCATTGTTGAAGTTATCTCCCCCTTGTTCATAACAGCAGCTCTTATCTAGAAACTGCTCACGGAAAGCAAACAATCAACTTCATTTCATTATATTTGCCAGTTCCTTATTCGCTCGAATAAGGAAACGGGAACTGGTTCCTTATTCCTTATTCAGATTCGAATAAGGAAACGGGAACTGGTTCCTTATTCCTTATTCAGATTCGGAAAAGGAACTGAAGTTTTTTGTTTAGAACTCATACACACATTATCAATCAGTGTTAAAGTTATCTCCCCCTTGTTAAGAACAATGGCTTTTATCTAGAAACTGCTCGGAGGAAACAAACAATCAACTACATTTCATTATATTTGCCAGTTCCTTATTCGCGCGAATAAGGAAACGGGAACTGGTTCCTTATTCCTTATTCAGATTCGAATAAGTAAACGGGAACTGGTTCCTTATTCCTTATTCAGATCCGAAAAAGGAACTGAAGTTTTTTGTTCAGATCTCATACAAACATTATAAATCAGTGTTATAGTTATCTCCCCCTTGTTAAGAACAATGGCTTTTATCTAGAAACTGCTCGGAGAAAACAAACAATCAACCATATTTCATTATATTTGCCAGTTCCTTATTCGCGCGAATAAGGAAACGGGAACTGGTTCCTTATTCCTTATTCAGATCCGAAAAAGGAACTGAAGTTTTTTGTTCAGATCTCATACAAACATTATAAATCAGTGTTAAAGTTATCTCCCCCTTGTTAAAAACAATGGCTTTTATCTAGAAACTGCTCGGAGAAAACAAACAATCAACCATATTTCATTATATTTGCCAGTTCCTTATTCGCGCGAATAAGGAAACGGGAACTGGTTCCTTATTCCTTATTCAGATTCGAATAAGGAAACGGGAACTGGTTCCTTATTCCTTATTCAGATTTGAAAAAGGAACTGAAGTTTTGTACAGATTTCATACACACATTATTAATCATTGTTGAAGTTATCTCCCCCTTGTTCATAACAGCAGCTCTTATCTAGAAACTGCTCACGGAAAGCAAACAATCAACTTCATTTCATTATATTTGCCAGTTCCTTATTCGCTCGAATAAGGAAACGGGAACTGGTTCCTTATTCCTTATTCAGATTCGAATAAGGAAACGGGAACTGGTTCCTTATTCCTTATTCAGATTCGGAAAAGGAACTGAAGTTTTTTGTTTAGAACTCATACACACATTATCAATCAGTGTTAAAGTTATCTCCCCCTTGTTAAGAACAATGGCTTTTATCTAGAAACTGCTCGGAGGAAACAAACAATCAACTACATTTCATTATATTTGCCAGTTCCTTATTCGCGCGAATAAGGAAACGGGAACTGGTTCCTTATTCCTTATTCAGATTCGAATAAGGAAACGGGAACTGGTTCCTTATTCCTTATTCAGATCCGAAAAAGGAACTGAAGTTTTTTGTTCAGATCTCATACAAACATTATAAATCAGTGTTATAGTTATCTCCCCCTTGTTAAGAACAATGGCTTTTATCTAGAAACTGCTCGGAGAAAACAAACAATCAACCATATTTCATTATATTTGCCAGTTCCTTATTCGCGCGAATAAGGAAACGGGAACTGGTTCCTTATTCCTTATTCAGATTCGAATAAGGAAACGCGAACTGGTTCCTAATTCCTTATTCAGATTCGAAAAAGGAACTGAAGTTTTTTGTTTAGAACTCATACACACATGTTCAATCAGTGTTAAAGTTATCTCCCCCTTGTTAAGAACAATGGCTTTTATCTAGAAACTGCTCGGAGGAAACAAACAATCAACTACATTTCATTATATTTGCCAGTTCCTTATTCGCGCGAATAAGGAAACGGGAACTGGTTTCTTATTCCTTACTCAGATTCGAATAAGGAAACGGGAACTGGTTCCTTATTCCTTATTCAGATCCGAAAAAGGAACTGAAGTTTTTTGTTCAGATCTCATACAAACATTATAAATCAGTGTTAAAGTTATCTCCCCCTTGTTAAAAACAATGGCTTTTATCTAGAAACTGCTCGGAGAAAACAAACAATCAACCATATTTCATTATATTTGCCAGTTCCTTATTCGCGCGAATAAGGAAACGGGAACTGGTTCCTTATTCCTTATTCAGATTCGAATAAGGAAACGGGAACTGGTTCCTTATTCCTTATTCAGATTTGAAAAAGGAACTGAAGTTTTGTACAGATTTCATACACACATTATTAATCATTGTTGAAGTTATCTCCCCCTTGTTCATAACAGCAGCTCTTATCTAGAAACTGCTCACGGAAAGCAAACAATCAACTTCATTTCATTATATTTGCCAGTTCCTTATTCGCTCGAATAAGGAAACGGGAACTGGTTCCTTATTCCTTATTCAGATTCGAATAAGGAAACGGGAACTGGTTCCTTATTCCTTATTCAGATTCGGAAAAGGAACTGAAGTTTTTTGTTTAGAACTCATACACACATTATCAATCAGTGTTAAAGTTATCTCCCCCTTGTTAAGAACAATGGCTTTTATCTAGAAACTGCTCGGAGGAAACAAACAATCAACTACATTTCATTATATTTGCCAGTTCCTTATTCGCGCGAATAAGGAAACGGGAACTGGTTCCTTATTCCTTATTCAGATTCGAATAAGGAAACGGGAACTGGTTCCTTATTCCTTATTCAGATCCGAAAAAGGAACTGAAGTTTTTTGTTCAGATCTCATACAAACATTATAAATCAGTGTTATAGTTATCTCCCCCTTGTTAAGAAAAATGGCTTTTATCTAGAAACTGCTCGGAGAAAACAAACAATCAACCATATTTCATTATATTTGCCAGTTCCTTATTCGCGCGAATAAGGAAACGGGAACTGGTTCCTTATTCCTTATTCAGATTCGAATAAGGAAACGGGAACTGGTTCCTTATTCCTTATTCAGATTTGAAAAAGGAACTGAAGTTTTGTACAGATTTCATACACACATTATTAATCATTGTTGAAGTTATCTCCCCCTTGTTCATAACAGCAGCTCTTATCTAGAAACTGCTCAAGGAAAGCAAACAATCAACTTCATTTCATTATATTTGCCAGTTCCTTATTCGCTCGAATAAGGAAACGGGAACTGGTTCCTTATTCAGATTCGAATAAGGAAACGGGAACTGGTTCCTTATTCCTTATTCAGATTCGAAAAAGGAACTGAAGTTTTTTGTTTAGAACTCATACACACATTATCAATCAGTGTTAAAGTTATCTCCCCCTTGTTAAGAACAATGGCTTTTATCTAGAAACTGCTCGGAGGAAACAAACAATCAACTACATTTCATTATATTTGCCAGTTCCTTATTCGCACGAATAGGGAAACGGGAACTGGTTCCTTATTCCTTATTCAGATTCGAATAAGGAAACGGGAACTGGTTCCTTATTCCTTATTCAGATTCGAATAAGGAAACGGGAACTGGTTCCTTTTTCCTTATTCAGATTCGTAAAGGAACTGAAGTTTTTTGTTCAGATCTCATACACACATTATCAATCAGTGTTAAAGTTATCTCCCCCTTGTTAAGAATAATGGCTTTTATCTAGAAACTGCTCGCAGAAAACAAACAATCAACTACATTTCATTATATTTGCCAGTTCCTTTTTCGCGCGAATAAAGAAACGGGAACTGGTTCCTTATTCCTTATTCAGATTCGAAAATGGAACTGGAGATTATAGTAACGATTTTCTTAACGCAGATCAAATCATCTTCCCTTTCTCTTTCACACAGAAAATTCTTGGAAAAAGTTTATGTTTACTTTTCATAAATTTCGCGCTAGGAAAAATGCACGAATTCAAAACTCGGCGGAATAGCACCATGTAATCTGATGTCTGATGTCTGGATAGAACGAATGTATGCCCGTTCGCAATTATCATTTGTGAATTTTGAGCAAAAATTCGTCCCCGCGAAATGCAATTATTTCATGTTTTATTCAAAATTCTTATCATGAGCTTAACTGTACAAACAGGTTATATCTGCATATCAGAAAAAGGACAGCCTAAACACAGTAAGAGCGGCAATTTGAAGCCCTTGAAAAAGATATCAAAATTATGGAATTACAAAAAAAAGTTTTGTAAAAGCCAATAAGGTCGTATATTTCGAACAATTTATAGTGTAAAACTGCCACGCTAGCCGAAAACGAAGCCATCAATCACTGAACCAATGTTCGCTTTCATCAAATTAACCAAGTAGTATGTAGCCTGTCTATACAGAACATTATGAGGACAGATAAGTAAGCAGAAACAACAACAACAACAACAACAGTAGCAGCAGCAGCAAAACAACTGTATGTATCAGTTCCTATTCCTTTTTCGAAAAAGGAAAAAGGAAACGGGAAACAGGAACTAACTTAACGCTGAAAAAGGAATAAGGAACCGGGAACCGGGAACTGTATGTATCAGTTCCCTATTCCTTTTTCGAAAAAGGAAAAAGGAAACGGGAAACAGGAACTAACTTAACGCTGAAAAAGGAATAAGGAACCGGGAAACGGGAACTGTATGTCTCAGTTCCCTATTCCTTTTTCGAAAAAGGAAAAAGGAAACGGGAAACAGGAACCAACTTAACGCTGAAAAAGGAATAAGGAACCGGGAAACGGGAACTAACTTTATATTCAT